>NW_023591179.1:0-195453 GCF_014843425.1 Jatropha curcas | reverse complement strand
AAAAAAAAGGGGGGAGAGAGAAAAATTTTTCCCCCTTTAAATTATGGGCTAAACCACATTGGGGAACTTAAAAACAGGATTTTAGCATTCTGGATGTCAGAGCAAAGTAATGCAAATTTTTTGGCAGTTTTCTGAGCAAAGAACAAATTTAGACTCCTCAAAAATATTTTCACTAAGTGAAAATTTTTTTTGATGAGATGTTGTTAGGTCAAGATATAGTGGGAAAGAAAATGAAAGGTTTGTGCCTTAGAAAGGACAATGCCTATGCTCAGAAGACAGACAGCTTGCAGCCCTAAAAAATGGGGTATTTTTGCAGAACAGGTCTTTGTTTTAAAGAAAAGCTAGGGTTTTGCAGGCCTCAATCATTCTTCACTACATGACATTAGATATTTGCCACTAAAAGAATACACAAGTTCGGGCATTGGTTTAATTCAGTTTGCATCCCTTTAGTTTGTTTAGAGTCAATAATTAATCTTGCAAGTCTTCCTTTCTTGAAGTAGAAATTTATTTGTTTTTTCAGTTAGAATACAGCCTTGTCCCAAACTGTACACAACAATAATTTCGAGCAAATTTCAGACACTACAACAGCAATCACCGCAAACCAAACCTTAGTCTCAGAATTAGCTGGAGTATGCATATGAATTTTTGTTTCAAATATTTCACTTTGATCAGATTAAAAAACATGGCAAAAAAGCAAATATAGAATTGGAAAAAAAAAATACAATTAAAAAAACTTTTTGTAAAAAGTTTTGAAAAAGAAAATTTTCAATATTTGTATATATTAATCAATATGATAAAATATATTGAAATAGGCCAACAACTAGTATGCTACAATATATTTAATCTTCTTCCCTCCATTTTGTTCTGTTAATATTGATATAATTCAAACTCCAATTTTGTTCTGCTTATATTGATTATATTCAGAACTGTAGATACTTTGCGATAGGCTTTCCCTCACATAGTTTCTGGGTCGAATTCTTCTCTTTTAGTACCTTCACTACAAACTATCACACTGTGAATCAGGAGATATAAAGAGTCTAATGGCAATAATTATCGTACTTCTTAAGACGTTTTTCTACTATTCTATTTCCCAACTTTCTCTTATTTGACCTTTAATCTAAATATTGATCTATTTCTAATATGTTGTCCGAACTTGTTGTTTCCAAGGAAAAAATGCACATATTTACTGTAACAATCAATTGCAGTGAATAGGCAAGAGAAGCAGATCAGCTTTCGGGGGTTTTTATTTGAATTTTTGATGGATTTATTTTTACATACAAATTGGAATAGTCGCATTAACGACCTGCTCGTTCAAAATAGCACCGCCCTCAATTTGGTTTTACAATAACGCCTTTCATACGGACTGACACGATCTGTCGTATTTGTTGGTGGACGGCAGGTTTTTTAAAAAATTAACACCTGACAAATACCTGACTACCGTCTTTTTTCGACATAAACGCAACTTAATTTTCAAGCGTAACGACTGTAATATAATGCTGAGTTATCATTTTCAGAGGACGATAAATCTTGTGAAAATTTACCGGGCAGTCACTTTTCCAATTAATTCTACCACTCAAGATATTTGATTGACTGACATCTTTGATCTTTCCAAAACGGTAACTTGTCTTTTGTCCGTGGACTATGGTTAGTATGGACTTTTTTTATTTAAGATATCCACACAGTTTTGTCTGGACCAGGTCAATTATTTTTTTATTAAATAGACCAATTAAATACGTTTATATTCCACTTACATGCTATAAATGATTTAGGTATAAGATGAATATAGACAGACAGATAAAATTCATTAAACACATGTATTATCACTAAATTTTTTCAAATCGGATCCCATAGAGTTAACCGCTTTAATACATCACAGAATGAAAATAAATTTTATATGAAAATAAAATTTTTATATTTATGAGAATAGAAAAAAAATAAAAATGAAATAAATATTATTCGAATAATTTTATTTTATTTATTTGATATAATGAATGCCATCTATAAGATTCCATTTATGATAAGTATATATTTCAAAACTCATAAACTTAACTTAATCGGCTAAATTTTTAAAGTAATAGATCCAACTCAATTCTTTTAATAATTCGAGAAACTGTCAATTATATATGAATAGTGAAAGTTTCGTGAAGTACCGTGCTCCAGTCTAGACAAATAATAATTCGGCTTATGACTTAATTCAATTACGACGAAATATGTGTGATCATTTGGGTTGGATCCAACTGTAACAGATAACGTGTTAACCCCTACTGTGAGCAATCAATTCACCTGTCGTTTTGCTGTCACAGCAACCCTAGGAAATTAACAGACAATCTGAAAATAAACTACAGCAACTGGCGTTTTCGTGTAAAAGGACTTGAATACGTATTGAAGAAAAGCTTTGATTCTTTTCTGTTTGAAATTGAAAACTCATATATACCGTAAGTAGACTGTATTTGTAACTGGATCTTTGGTACAGAACACATGCATGCTAATCTGACTTCTTTTTTCCGTTTGTAATATATCACGATCAAAGAAAGTCAGGAGAATAGAGGAAAACACGAGCTTACAACCAGAAATAGAATCTAAAAGCTTCCCTCCTTCTTCCTTCCACTACCGATGTTGTGGTGATGAATGGTTTTCCGTAATTGATATCTAGGCATTAAATGAATAAAAACTAAAAAAGCTATTATGTGTTTTCTCTAAATCTCTTTACTTCTTTAATTCTTTTTTTTATCTTGTTCTTTTTATTTTGGAAAATGGGGGGAAAAAAAGAAATTTTTGAAGATTTCTTTATTTTTTTTTTTTTTTTTTTTTTTTTAAGAAGAGATATAAGGAAAATAAAAAAAAATAAAAATAGTATCCACATAAATCATGAATATTATGTTGTAGGATAACTTTAAGTGCTCCACAGTAAATAGTGAATAGCATGAGCTTAATTAGCACATTATGGACTAACACCAACTATCAACTTGCATGCAAAACTCATTCCTATTGCTGTTAGTTAGTGGCGCAAGGCTTGCGGGCTGTTGGGACAAATTGAGTTGTTCATAATAAATTTTGATAACTCTATTCTGTTCGAATAGCCAGTACCTGTTTTCCAATAAAACTTAACATCTTTTATAAAGTATTACTTTATTTTTAAAAACTAAATTTTAAAACGTTATGTTATTAAATATTATAATAAAATTATATATTTAGCATTTTGAGCGGTTAAAACACTAAAAGCTATCTGAAAAAGCTATTGCCGGGAATACAGTCTTAGTCATGTTAAACAAAATGACGAGCAATATCAGAAAATTTTAATAGTAAAAATAAAAATATAAGTTATATATATTCATGAAAGGTATCACATTCACAGGTTATAATTACAATAAATAGAATAATACTTCAATAAACAACAAAGCGGTATTACAAATAAAGTAACGTGACTGATTTTGCCATTTCTTAACAAAAACATTTAAAAGCTCATGCCTCGTATACATACAAAAAATTCAATCCATATATAGATTTTAAAGCTAATCCAAATAAATAGGAATTGGTAGGTTTCAATGTTAACATCTTAAAAAATTATTATTTAAATTAAATTCGAAGCTTACTTATTCATAAAAATTTAGTTTTATTCCAATGCAAATTGTTTATGATTTCACCTAAGTAAGCATTATATAGATATACTGTAATAACAAGATTAATACATCGATTCAAATTAAACCAATTGGTTTGGATTTGTTTTCTGATTTTTTGCAATACAAAATTAAGATGTTGTTTAGAAATAAAAATACAAAACGTTAAACTACATAATATAAAAATTTAATTAAATCAGAAATTGAAATCTACTGTTTAATTAATGATTTTTCCACATTTCACAATACAAAATAATAATTCTGGGTAAAAAAAAAACAGCTCGAAAATATATATCAAAGCCTCCCAATTGGGTATTCCAACCACAACAATGAGGCCATAAGAAAAAAGTTCAAATTTATTTTTCTTAAATCAATCTATTTAATTGATCGGAAACAAGAAATTATTTGTGCATTTTGAGAACTTCACAATATGAAGCTAGCTTGTTCTGCCCAAGCATGATCACCCACAGACAATAGAATGGAATTCAGACAGTAAATATGGCATCCTCATATACTTCAGAAATGCTGATGATTTATTAGAGGGGGAAAAACAACACGCACACAACAAAAAACAAAAATAACAAACTAACTAAACTAAACTAACTAACAAGGTGCAGGTAACCAACAAATCTATAAGAGGTCTAAGGCAGATTACAAAGTTCCATTATATCAACTGCATGGTAAGGACAAGACACTTTATATGGGGTTGAATTAAAGCATACCCACTTTCAAAATTTCATTATACATTTTGAAAATGGTTCAAATTAAAAAGGACAAGTGAACTACTTTTACTGCTGATTTATTGGATGAACCTGTTAACAATCTCCATCCACGAGGCTTTCAAGAGTACAAGCATACAAACTAATGTCCCTGCTTCTTTTGTTTCCACTCCAAGATTTGTGCTCAAGTGGGCGATTCCCAATTGAAGCACACTACCCCCCTTTTCGAGCTAAATTTACAGGCAGGCAGCATTAGGCTTTCAATAGAACCTTCTTTATCCATAATCAACAAAACCTTGTTATATATAAGCACACCAAAATAATCAGAAGACGTATCAAAAGTACATACATATAAAGTTACCTTGCTCGAGGTCAAGGCCGCACGTATGGCTTACATAGTGTTCAAGCCTGACGATACACCTCAGGATGAGCTGTCCATAATTTGGCAAGATCTGAAGTAAATCGATCATGGTTCTAGAAAAGGTTGGCTTTGGCATTTACCATCTTGATCTTCATAAAATCTGCAGATACATTTTTTAGTTTGAATGGAAGTCTGGTAATACAACTGAAACTTTTCACCCTGCTGCGAAACAGAAATCAGAATGAGAGCAAATTCAAGGCTACAAAAGACATAAGAAAAGTGGTAAGTGTTACCACAAACAAGATAGAAGTCTTTAAATGACTACAGCATTGCAACTAGGCATGATCATGGATCGATGCCAGCCGATGTTCTTTCACGCAGGAAGCTTTCCTTCTGTCGCTCTGCCCGACCAATCTTACTTGAGCGATACATTTGAAAGAGGAACCAGCTTTCCAATTTTAGACATCTTCACGCTGCATCATGTATAATATTCCTCAGCTTCTGGTACACTAAAATCAGCAGGATTTACTGTTTGCACACTACATATTCCTAGTCTCAGAATGCTTTTATGAGGATGGAACATATTGGGCTGCCACTTTGGTACCATCAACTTGTGTTTAGCTGAAATTTTCCGAGACCAACGGATGTAAAGGAAATGTCATAGAATCTGAAATGCAACCAAAAAACAGTGGTTGCATGCTATGAACTGGAATGGATCCACAATTTGGTGCCAAAATTGCCCTTGGAGTTGATGATTTTGCAATCTACAGCCCTCTATTTTGTGTGTGAAGAATCGGAGTCTTTTACTTTCACTTCTCTTGAGAAACATCTAGATCGGGTAAAATTACGAGTGGCATTCGTGGAAACCAGTTTTATACGAGTTAGGGAATGAAGAAGCAGTTGGCCTAACTCACGCTCGAGGTGGATAGAAATACTCCATAAGAAAATTCTTCTGGGCAAGTTGAATTTTTTGCCCATGAATCAGTAATGATGTAAATGCTTCATTGCATTTTGGTGGCTCTAATAAGGCCCCAGAATTCCTCCTTGAAACTCCTGAGACTTTAATCTATGAGTTTATGGAAGGTCCTTTCTGAGAAACTTTGGGGCAACTATCCAGATTTATTGAGCACACTGGATGCGTATAGTCCTGCATGCATGAGGCTGAGCAAATGCATTGCTGGTAATGGTTTCGTTAGAGTATAGATCCAGGATCCCCATAGGCTTTGATTAAGGCTCAATCACCATTATGTTTGCAAGCAAATGGATATCTGCAAATCTCTAAGATTCTCAGAACCAAAGTTCCTATTTTGCTTTCCAAAGCTGGTGGCATTCTGATCTCAGAACTTCAGATCACCGGTTTCCATCGTATTTTTTCTCTTGGTGCATACTACTAGGGGCAGAATTCCAAAAAAGAACATCTATAATTGGAGTAGTTACAGAAGCTGGCACTCTGAGAATCTTATACAGACAAAAGGCATGTGATTGGCAAATGGAGGCGCCAAAGCTGATTTGGATTTCTTTACTCTGGCTTGATGCCCTAGAGCAAGTATTACATGTCCCTGGCTCTGCAAACAGTTGTGCAAGGTAATCCGTTTGCGCACATCCCAATCCTTTTGCAACCTTGAGCACTATTTTTGACATGCTAGAACTGGTAATTCAAAAATGTTGGGCCTCCACTTAATGGCTGGTCCTGCATTGCTGAAAAAATTCTCCAAAGAGTTGATAGGGGTACGGTTTGTTAGTAGCTTGCCTCATAATTTTTAAATTGGTTAGATCAGCATGGGAAAAGTAATAAACTGACTTTTGTTTGGTAGGATCCATGTTTTCCCCCCGGTCTTCAACTAATTCCATTCTTTCCATTTTTAGCATACAGGGATTTCGTTTTTTACAGTACTTTCCATTCTGAAGTAAGCTCAATCTCTCCCTTCCCATATCGTTTTTCCTTGATCATTGGTCTGGGCAGCTTACTTGATGTTTATTAGTAATGTTCTGAATATGCACTATCACTTTCTGCATCAAGGGAAGACATCTCTCACATACTGAATCTTTGCCCATGAGTTACAATTTCCACTGGGAATGTCATCTAGCTCCTGTCAGCATCTTATAGCTCTCTGGTCACCTGTCTTTACCTTATAAACTGCTGAAATGTTTCCTGAAATACCCCAATTTTTTCAAGTTGCTGCTGTGCTATAAAACTGCTTGAATAAAGAGAAAAAAATTTAATGTTGCTACACAATAAAGGCAATCCATGAAGCACTTTAATTCATTTTAAATGCTATGAGTAACAAAGGAAAAACAGCACAACCTCTAATATGCCTGAATTAATATGGTGTGCCTTGCTACATAAATAATATCTAAATTTTGTCTTCAACAAGATATTAGGAAACCAAATAATGTTGATTTTTGGATGCAGCAAACATAAGCCAATATTAACCACATTTAGAATTATCCGACAGTTACATATTAGGCAGTAGTCCAATGGGAAAGAGATAGTATCATTCTAAGAGGTCCAAGTCTGGTGAAAGACCAAGACCATTTTCCCAAGTTTTTCTCTATTGCAACTGATGTACTCTACATTTCCTTGGTAAATTAAAAAGGAGAAAAAGCAAAAAATTATTTTATTATGGACACTGAAACCCAGATTAGATAATATCCTAGAGAAGATCCAAAACTGTCATCTTATTAATCGAGTGAAGTGCGGGAACTTTAAAGTATAAGAATATACTAACATACAGGGACTGTTTCCTGCTTTAAACTATAAACATGTTTGTATGTTTATACATATCAAAATAACAACTTAACATCAATTGATATTCAACTTCAAATTGATACATACATCCACTACCAAAAAATTCAGATTTAGAAAACTTTATAAAGCAGGAAAATTCCGTTATAGACCGTCTAAAACCAGTAACAAACAAAACAATGGAAGTAAATGCAGGAGCAAATGCAGGTCTTTCTCCATGTATACCCATCAAGAATAAGCTTTCGCCTACAGGGGCGCCTACTATTTCTACCGACAGTGCTAGCAGAATAACGAACAAGCTTTACTTTTGCTGCATATGAGAACAACTGCCAATTTCAACCTGAGATGTGTAGTTCTGCCCTATTGAGAAGGCGCATTCCTGCTGGCAGTTCTCCTGCCCTTTCAGGTCAAATATATGCCTCCTTACCACTTCTGCCACTTAGCGTTAACTGTATAAGCTTCTTTACCAAGGGCATATCTGGTAAAGATTTAGAAGCAAAATGAAATTTTCAACATGCTTGGTTCTGTAGCTTCTCCTGTTTAACTGTTCTTTGGCTCTGCAGTGTCAATATAAGAAATCTGCTATCTTCAACTGTGATTGTTCTGATGTGTCCCATTCTCGGTGTGGTTAAGAGCCTGGTTAGAGAAAGATTTGGTCCTTCTTCATTTGGGTGTATCTGACCCGCCGCTGAATGAAATGGAAACCATACGGTCCAGTGTGCAACGAACTTTTAGTTATTCATGATCTTCTCATGAGCATGCCATGATTCTGAGTAATTAATTGAACTGCTGGATCAAATCAACCTGAGGCATCTTGCTTCTCTTCTTAAAACTGGGTTTCTTTTTTATCCATTTTTTGAGCAGATCAAAGCAAAAAAAAATCTACCTCTCCGCGCCTGTAAACAGTATCATGTTAAAATCTTTAAGCAAAACTCCATCAGCAGCGTTACAGTTTGAACATCACCAAGCTTTGTCCCAAATTTCATTAAGGCAAGGGTTTTTCTTGTATGGACACTAAGGATGCAACTTTCATAAAAATCACGGCCTTTTTTGTTTTTCCTCTTACTGTACTGGGACCTCTCTGCTCAATTCTACGTTTGAGCGCATTGTTCTTTCAATATTATTTTGCAAAACCTGCAACTTCCTAGCAAAAGCTTTCTTGCAATTGCATCAGTGGACTTCACATTTTTTTATGATTCTAGCTTCTTACATGCTTTAATAGGAGAAGCTCGTTTCCAGTGGTCTCCAATCTTCAATCTGATCTAAACTTCCTTTCCTATGTTGACCCAAACCCCTTCTGAGTTTCTGAATATGATCCTGACACTTGGGAAACAGGCAACTTATTTCCCGCTTGGCAAGATACTTCTGGAATGCAGTTGGATGGAGAACCTTCAGTCCCTGATGTTTATCAATGTCTCCATCACCTTTTTTCACTCAGCAATTCAGTTAGCAGGCGCACTTTTCTAGTTTTCCTACGGTGCAACCATCAAATTATCACAAATGAAGATCCCTGAAGGGTTATTTCCTAAACCATTGATTTCAGCCACTTTCAAGATGAAAGCATAATCGCCACTCATCCAACTCCGGAGAAGGATGTCCACTTTCCTCACTCCTTGTCCAGCACTGCATGCTTCCTCCAATACTACCAGCGTTCTCGTGACATCCCACAAAGCCTGTTAACTCTTTGCGCTGAATCAAGCCACAGAGATTACTTTCCTGTATCATGATTCTTAGCAGCTTTTTCAACTCTGCAATTGATATTTCCGGACAATTCAGGCATCAGCAACTTCACTTATGTCGCACAGCCCCGGGGTCGCACAGGTCTATACGTTGATGCATATCGATTTGAGATTTCCTTGCAAACAGATACTCAGGAAAAGCACCTATCATCTGAATGAAAGTAAAAGCATCTTCTAACCTGCAGATCCTGCAGAAAGCAACCGCCAATTCTTCTTTACAAAATTTACCGATATCATCTGTATGATATGGTTTCTGCATAGGCTCGAAAATTTCTGCAGTCAATACATGCATTTCCTTTGTCCAAATTATCATTTGACTCCAATGTTGTGCCCTGGAGAGATGACAAAATGACCCAAATAATTTAATATGGAGAAATAATGAGTCCCTGCAATCTGAAGCTTTAATTGAAGTATATATACCTAAAGTGGGACCATGTGCAACACCAGTTTTTGTTTTGTCCTAATATCAATGCAAAGATGAAGGGTGAAATTCGGTGGTGTTATTCAAATTAAGCTGAAGCCATTAGCATCAACCTTTTTCTCCTTGAGAATGTCAAGCTTTGGAGCTTGCTGGAAAATCAGATAGTAGCATTTTCAACAATCATCAAGAAATTAAATGCATGAGAATGCTATTCGATTTTAAATCCACCACTAAACAAGATTTTAAGAAGGGAATCACAAATCATTTTTGACTGCCTTTAAGCACCAACATCCCACAGCAGTCTCTGTGTCAATAGTCTAAATCTGATTGGGAACAATGGAAAAGAAGAAGCCTGCATGCTTCAGCATCATGCCTTATTGCTCTCAAATGGCCAACACATCTTCCAGTCGCCTGTTTGCGAAATTTTCCGATACATAATCCACTGCGCTTCGAGAAGGAATTTATTAAAGCATAGTTTTGTAGAAATGCAGAAGTCATCATTTATAGCAGTAACATAGTTCCTAAATAAAAGTAACTCCCAGTACCAAAAAAAAATAAAAAAATAAAAATTAATGTATCTCAGGTACCAAATCCTCCTTTTCTTCTGTCTCCATATTCCCTATTGTCTAATTCAGTTACAACCTAATACTTCATCCACAACAGTACACATTACTACAACAATAGAAAGTCGAGAAGCAAATTCTCCCACTCAGTTCTCCATTGGCAGTATTCTTCATATGAAAATTGAAAGCCTTTGATTGAATTATTTGAACATAAAAATAATGGTGAATAAAATCCGAAAGAAATGAAGAAAATTACACAAACATCTGCTCATGATATTGACACTCAAGATTTCATCTGGATTGTAGCAAAGGAAAGAACCTTCTTTCTCTCATTCACATGTGTGTGAGTGTTGTCAACAACTATACCCCATATAGCTTTATATACAAATTAGCAAAACAGTTGAAGGTCAAGGGCTTACCGTATCGAAAAAGTGTCTCACAATTGTCTGCAGAAAATCTTCTCATTAGCATTGATGAGAATCTATAGGATATTGAGTCAATCTTAATGGATGACTCCACAGATTTGGAGATAAGGTTAGAATTGCTACTTTGATGATTTTCTCCTCCACCAGACAGTATTCCCCTTCCATTTTTTCAAACCATCATATTGCCCCAGTGTTCAAAACATGAAATTTCTTGTGCACAAAACCATATAGCTTAAGTAAGTCCATTATCATATGCAAATTCCAAAGCAAAACTATTCAAGTTCTATAATAAAAGACGGCCATGTTGGCTTTTGTTTAATTTATTCTTTGTATTATAGAATAGTTTCTACAATATATGAATCTTAAGAAGAAGTCCCAAAACCCACATTTTAGGGTTTTGTTAATTTATTCTCAGTATTTATGCTGAAAAAAGAAATATTCCATGTTAGATCTCATTTAAAATGGTTAATGAAACTAATATATCAGCATTTTAGACTGATTTTAGAACGTAAAATAACAACCATTTGCAAATGAAAGTCCCATAATGTTAAAAGGAGAAAGAATAATAGAAAACCCTAGGATCCATGACAACAAATTTAGATATGCACTTACACATATTGGATAGCTTGCTAAAAGGAAGATATTCAAACTTATAACCGACCCGTTCATTTCAATTGCAGATTATTCATAAAATCACGCCAGTAAGACCGAAGCAATAAAGATTTAGGGTTACTTAAAAACTGATTATGGTGTTCAACAAAAAGTAGACCAATGATTGATCTCAATAATAATAACAATAAGAAACCACAAACCCAGTTCAAAACGAAACATTAAAAAGCTCCAAACTTAAATATCACAATCTGCGCATCAAATCCACAAATAAAAACTGAAACTTTAGGGTTTTCCTCCGCGTATAAAATTGATAACAGTGAAACAGTTCAACATAACCTTCCCCAACCAAAACACCTACAAAATACTACATGAAATATCGAAAAATCCATAGAGTCACACCTCGAATAAAAACCCAACTGATAAAACACACAAAAGACGCAAATTGAAACGTACAAAAAACAGTGGAAATGACCCAAATACCTTAAAACAAACCAGCTGAAATTCAGCTAAACCATAAGAAAATCCAAAAAACAACAAACCAAACACACAATCAAATTTGAGAAAAGAGAAATTAGAGAAGAAAAGACACCTTATCTGAGCTGAACGATAACCAGACCCCGATCTTATATGGACTGGGGGTTCGATTCTTCACGGCTAGCCCAAAAAATGGTATTAAAACAAAAGAGCATTTGGCGGCAAAGAGAAAAATACAAGCTATGAGCAGAGAGTTCAAAAGATTATCGAGTAAGAATTTAGAAAAAGTTTGGGGCCGAAAATGTTCGAGAAACCTAGCTTTTTGCTAAGAGAAGAGGAGAGAAAGAGGGGTTTTCGAATTCTTTAGGTATAGGAGAGAAAGGAAAGAGAGAGAAAAATAGCGTTTTTATCTTTAACTGTATTAAAAATCATCCATTACACATGCCCATGCCATGTCCGTTATTATTAATTTTATTTAAAATTTTATAAATAATAATTACATGTGTGCATAGAGAGAGAAAGGAAAGAAAGGTAGAGAGAGGAAGTTGTGGTAATTAGAAGTCCAACATGAAAAAGCTCCACGTGGAACGAAGGGGCGGGTCTTATCACAATCCATTAAGCTTTTTCGAGAGGCTTAAAAGGAAAAACCCTGAGATTGCAAATAGAGAAAGTTACCGTTTCACCAACGCGTAACATTCAACCGCTCTTTTAGGAGGATAACTTATAGCTCGAGAAAACATGTCCATGTCATCTGGTCAAAGATCCTTTTTCCATATATGTGTGTTTTAATTGGTGCGTGTAATACACATTGCAATTATTAGTGCGTGGAGTTAGTTAACTTAAAAACCCTAATAAGTTTATTTATTTTTATTTTATTTTGGTTATTTGGCAGATGTATGCCTAGGCCATTGTTGCATAATAAATATCTAACCCTAAGTAATTGGAGATGTGGTGGGGTTATGGCTCAAAAAATGAGGTTTAGAGGTTAATTAGAGAAGTGATTTTTAGTGGCTAAATAATGTTTATGATATAGTGATATGAAATTAACATATCAACGCTCTTTCTTTCTTTTTCTTTTCCTTTTTTTTTTTTTTTTTTGATAAAACTCAAAAATAGAAAATTATACTTTATCACCATCATCATTTCAACAAGTGGTAAGTTAGCTACCTAGCCTATTTGATATATAACGCTTTAAATTAATGGTCCTTTTTTAACATAATTGTTTCTTGTAGATCTTTACAAGAAAAATATGTAGATTCCTTTTTTTCTTTTTAAATTTATTTTACTATAATTATATATATATATATATAAATGTAATAATCGAGGAATTCACTTAGTGTTAATAGTAAAGTTATGCATTAATAAATCTCAAGTTCATAAGTTTTCGGATGAAATATACATGTTTTGAAATAATTATGTTTTTGAAATAAATAATGAACCAATTTCATGTGAATTATTATAAAACCAATCATATATTTATTTTTACCCAAGAATTTCAACATTTTCTGAGCTTGAATCTTGATTTTATGTACATACGTTAATGGTTAAACATTCAAAAACTAATATTTCATACCCGAAAAGTCCCTTCTTCTTTCTTCCTTGCAATCAACACTCGTAAGCTTCTTAACAACACAACCAAGATTTCCCTGAAGAAGTGCCATGCATTGCCAATACCAACGTTCCATTAAACCCAGCACACTCTCTCACGAGCACAGACTTAACACAAGTATCACACAAAATTTGCCATGCGAATATGTTTCTTGCTGTATCACTACTTAGAACATCACCGTCCGAATCGACACTTAATTACCCACCGCCTGACAGTCCATCTCTTGGATAGGTTCAAACTTCCTCTAAACCTGGAGCCCAGCAAACCAACACCTAGACAGACCCAGCCGTAACGACACCGTTGACTTACGCTCCCTTCCTTTTTCTTTTTATGTCCGTATAGTTACTTTGCACTGTGAAGTTGTTTGTCCTTTGGGTCAGTTCCTAAAAAACCACCAGGGGGTGATGGTTTGTGTCTAGTCCTTTCACACACACTCGCAATCCTCACCTCCACCACAAATATTATAGAGCTCGCTCATTTAATCATAATACCATAACTCCAAATAAATCCCCAACAATAATTCCTTGCCTTCCCGGTTCCCACCTTAAAGCCTTATCACCTGAGCTCTTTACGCTATTTCTTGTATTATTATTGAATTACCAACTTTAATGAAATACTTAATTTATATATTCCACCCACATTAAAAAAACATCTACATGCACTAATATCCACCCACCTCTGACTATCACTTTGCTACTTTGATGTCGTCTAGCCTCACGCGCCCTAACGCAATTGCCATCGATATGGGATCTTCTACCATGCCTAAACGTTTAAAGTATATTTATGCCATCGCTCATAACTATACATGCTTGTCTCACCATTCTCTTTTCGATATACCCAAGTGCAGTTCTATATTTTACTTTCGTTAAAAAATATAAATTTTGCATTTATTAACAGGCTCACAATACCGGTCCGAAATAATCATCACCTCGGATCACCCCATGCACGCAGTGACACTCACGCTCTCTCATCTCTCTTCACTCCTTTCGTTCTACAACCTCTCTCACTAACACTCGGTGACACACGGTTCTTAACAACCTATAAAAACCTATGAAAAGAAAAATTTACACTCACTATCAATTATGGCACTCAAATTTAATAACGATAATTGATGCAAGTGAGGATATTGTGTTTCTTTTTTACTAAGAATAAAAAAAAAAAATCAATTATTTGACCTTTTTTTCATTAAAATTGGAAAATACACATAATATAATTAAATAATTTCCTCTAAATTATGTTTTAAAATTTTAGAAAAATCAACTCAGCAATGCATTTGTAAATAGAGAGATATTAATTACCCAGCATTTCTCTTCTTTTATGTTGTGTCTACAACTTTCCAAAGTTCCTCTAATTTAGAAATTTTCAATTTGAAAAATCCAATTTCAGCAATATATATAAGAAAGTGATATATAATTTATCTTCTCAATCTTCTTCGATTACTTATATCACCTCTTCTTGGCTGCCACCTCCATGTTCATGAAATTTCAATTTTCAAGTTAACCAGAACTTCATTGATTGATTTTACCAAATATATTGGAGCATCACAAACTCTAAAAGGGAGAAAGAGAAAAAATCATAAATGGTTTGGTAAAAATGTACCTTCTTAAACAAGGAGATCATGGAAAAAAAAAAAAAAAAGAAAACTTAATTAAACTGAATTTTTTTTCTATTTATTAAATACCGTAATATATATATTCTTTTGCATTGATTTTGGAATAACAGATGGGTTAGATCAATACACTAATTAAACGACTCATTTTTTAATGAACTTTGCATTTTGATACCGCATCGCGGTGAAAGCGTAAATATTTCATAATCGAAATAAGAGATAAAAATGAGTTCACAATAAATTCTCCTGCTCATGGTAAATTAAAGTACTGATTAGGTGAGGATTCTAATAAACTTTTTCTTAACATCCAATCGCAGTAGAATATACATGTCAGTGGAACCCTTGATATCTTGTGGTTGAAATTAGACACTAAATCTAAAAAAAAAAAGAAAATACATTTAAATATATTTATATTATTGGTTCCTTCTCCCTTCAGTTGAACTTGAAAAAGAAATACCTCACCCTTCAATAATCTATATATATAATGAAAATAGAAAAAGGGCCCTCTTGAATCTTCACATCAATGCATAAATAATATAGGTCCAGCAGATAGATCCATAAGAATTTAATAAAAGAAATATATTTGAGAAATGGGAAATATTTCCAAACAACCTAAGGTCCTTTGTCTGCTCCTTAATATTCCTCAATACATTATTATATATATATAATATATATATATATATTACCAAAGAAAAAGTTTTTGACAACCAAGAAAAAGAACAAAAAGTACATAAATAATAGAATATAATACAGAGTTACTATGCTAATTCATATATATATGAATTCTGGGTAATTGGTAAAAGAACAAAAGTATACAAGAAAAAGAAAAGATCAAGAAGAAGAAGAAGAAAGAATAAGTTTTGAACCAAATGACAAGTAAAATCTTTAAATTTACATCGATACAGTTCTGCAAAATCTTGAAAACCCGACAAGTTGCAGATTCGCCGAGCATGGTGGTGGACTGGTACCTGCTGAGGAAACCACACACACAGATATATATGGAAGGTGGCCCCATGGTAGTATTTCTGGTTGCTACTCATAATTCAGCTTTATTGGGTTCTTCACCAATATATATAAATATATTGCTTTTAAGCGCATGATTAAAACTTAAATTACAAAAATTATACAATTAACATAAAATTAAAATTAAAAAATTAAATATGAGTTTAATAAGAAAAAAATTGATAGGAAAACTACTGCATAATTACATTATTATAATATTTTTTTTTCTGCAATTTGTGAATTAGAGGTGTTATATTATTTATTAATTAAAGAGTAATTGGAAGAGTTTTTGGAGTTCTTTGCAAGGAATATATATATTTGGATATTTGCCATAATTGCTTAATTTGCTTTCTCCAATTATTCTTGTCATTTCCTCTTAAAATGGATTCCTCCTAACTACCAAGTTAGATCTTTTTTTTTTTTTAATTATCTTTTTCTATCTATATACTGTAATACAAAAAGAATACTTCAAAAGGGTAAAAAGCCTAAATACTATAAATCTTATTAAATCAAAAAATTATCTCAAAAACCGTAGAACTAAGCATCAGGAGGCTTCTTTGGGTGTTCACTGATGAGTTTTTCATCGATGAATATTCTTCCCTTTTTTTTCTTTTTAGATTTTTTAATTCTTTATACATGTATTTGGTGTTATATATTTTTATCGGTAAATCTTATGTATCCATTAACTGAATTATGAGCGTTGTAACTTATAAAAAATTACATCCATTAACTTGAAAAAATTATTCTATTTAACATTTAAATTTATAAAATTAAATTGATTGAATATTTATTTGATAGTCAAAAAATATAAAAATTATAATATTTTAATTTAGTTAAACAACCAACAGCTAATAATAATTAAAATGTTTCAGGCCAGGAAACCCTAAAAAACAAACTATAATCAGAAATTTTTAAGCGAAACCCTAGCTTTCTGAACTGTGAATATATAAAATTTATTTTTACGAGAAAACTTATTATGATGTTTAGATACGAGTACACCACTGTACGTGCCTGCCTTTTCCGTTTTGCTCTATAAGAAGAAGAACCATGTTTAAAAGTTTTAATTATTTTTCCATAAAAGGCGAAATTTTTGGTAGTTGCTTTTTTATTAATCATTCCTAACAGTCATGTAGACGTCAATAAACCATTCTTTTCATTAATTATTATTATTATTATCATTATTGTTATTTTCCTTTTTCGTACTTAAATGACATTAGTTCATACTTAAAAAAAAACAAGTATAAAGATAGTCGTGAAAATATTAAAAACATGACCTAAAAATATACAGAAAAATAGAAAATTAAGAACAATAATATATATTTTTGGTTTGTTAATTTCGTATTGCAAAGCTATTTTTGTAAATAGGTAATTCGTTTTGCTTGTTTTAAGATTTGGGATTCAATCCCTTCTTGTGTTTCTGAGTTTTACTCGTAATAAAGCTGGATCTCTTTCCTTTTAAAAAAGAACAATTATATGTAAAATAGTACTGCAAATTTTATTTTTATTTTGTATATTTGATTTTATTTTTATTAATCAACTATATATATATAGCTACTACTTTGCTAGCCATCTTATCTCCAGAAAAAAAGCTATCAGACATAGCTTGTAAGACGGGCGACAAGCCTTTTACATCTCCTCTTTGATTTGTTTTTTTATTCTTTTCTCTTTTTATTAATCATGTCGTTTCCCCTTTTCTTTTATATAAACCACTTAATTCAAAAATCTCATAGACCCATTATTTTTTGGTCAGCAATCAATTCAGTTTTATTAAGAGTTAGCATCAAATAGTAGATAAAAAATTATCAAAATCAAGTGAAACTAATTGCATATAATTAATATTTGAAGAGAGTTTTGGAGGGTGATGATGAAAGTTTTTGGGATATATACTTCTTTTCTAATATATGTAAGAAATGCATTTCAGAAGCAAAATTATGATTTAAAGTAGTATATTTTAGAAATAAACACTATAAATCAAAGTTCATCAATAACAAAAATATTCTCTCACCTCAATACTAGTATATATCTTCATCAATAACAAAAATTATTTCTCTCACCTCCAATACCTAGTATATATATATTATATATATATATTATATATATTATATAGTATATATATATATATATATATATATATATATATATATATTATATAGTATATATATACTATATATTATAATTTGTTTATATAATTTTTTTTCCTTTATATTCATCATTTATTCGCTTTAATTATGTTTTTAATGTTTGTGTATATTTATGGTATCACCAATAACATCCCATATAAAGCTAGGGAGTTCGAAATTTAAAATTGCTAGTATAAAAATATAAGTCTAATCTATAGTTTGTGCGTGAAAAAGCACATATAAAATAGACTATATTCTATCTACTTTACGTTAATAGTAACATTTATTATTTTTACAAGTATTAAGAAAATGATCGTAAGTCATGGATTTTCTAAAAATATATGATATAATATATAAATTGTCCATCTTAAATATAAATATAAAAACAAATCACGCCTGATAAATATGGTTAAAATTAGAAAAAAATAATTAATATAGTCTCAAAATCTTAAATGAGCACTTAAAAGTATAATAAGATAAAATATTTATTTATTGCTATTAAAATGGAACGGATGGAATATATATATATATATATATATTATATATAAACTTTGCATACATGATGATATTCACGCATGACATGGACAAGGTTCAACAGATTGGTAGTGTCTCGGCTCGGTTCAATCGGGTTAATGGGTTGGACCGGGGGCTCGGTTCATTCGGGTTAATGGGTGGACCGGGAAGAGATGTTACATTATAAGTTTAAATCAATATAAAATTTAATATAATTCAAGAATATAAAATAATTGTTATTGTAGCCAAGTGATTGTACTAAAATTGAGTTGGTTTTAAATATATTATGAAATTAAATTTGGATAGTGTCAAACACTCATCTATGAGTTTAGTTAATTGAATCTCTTGTGGACTGTTTATCGGATTGTAATTAGCAATATATATATAATTAAGTGTTTGAAACTTTGTATTAATTAATTAGGAGCCACAGCAATCCATGTACGGCCCATGTTTTGCAGAATGGCACGTGGTGCCACCTCTCTCATATTACTGAGAGGACAGTGGTTTGCATTTGTATGGTTGCAGAGGAACCAATAGGATGCTCATTTTGAACCGAATCTATTAGATGAACCGAACCTGCCGCCGGTGACTTTATCAGGGCTCCGCAGGAGAAGAAAGAAGGTCCCGATCCATTTATAATTCGTTATATGTGTTTTTTATGTGATTATATGAGTGTATTTTTAGTTCTAATTTAAATTTCAAACAGGTAATATAATAATTTCTTGAAACAATTATTTGTTATTATCTTAAATTTTGATATTAAAATTATAATATGTTATAATTTATTATCACAATTATTTCATCATTATGAAATTAAATAGTTATGTTATTTCATTAAACAAATCAAACAATTTTAGATCCCAAACCGAACAATTCCATTGGATAATTCGTTTGTTAGAATAAAATATCAAATGAATTCAACTGTGTATTTAATTTTTGTTATTAGTGTTGGGTTATCAGGTTAGTTATTTAAGTATTTATTTTTGGAATAAGATTTAATTTGCCTTGTAAAAATATAAGCAAAGTGTAATTTATTTAAAAATTATTATTTTTATATATTTATGACGCAATGTAGTTCTACGCCAGATGATAAAAAGAGCAAATCTCGAGTAAAAAAGTAAAATAATTTAATAAATAAAATTATTACTATTTATTATTAAAGGTAAACATCATTGCTTAAATTAAAAAATGATGATAATAATATTAGAATTCAATATTTAATTTTTTTTTTGCTATAAATTGAATGTTTTTAGTTGTTGATTGAGGCGAGTCTCAAGTTGAAGAGCCTTCTTTTATTTGCTAAAGTTTAAATTTCAAATTTTAGCAATCTCTTATTTTAAAAATTTTGAAGGGAAAAAAAAGTTCTATCTAAAAAAGAATCTCTACGAAGGTTGGCTTGGCTAGTCCAAATATTATTGTGTCTATCAAAAATTGAATTTTCAAATATTAAAGAATTATCAGTAATAATTAGATTTTTAAAATTCAATTACTACTGTTTTATTTATTATATTAAAATAATTACTTTACATCATGTCTCGTTACATCTCACTAAATAAAATTATAATATTAAAAATATATATTCTAACTATGAATATTAATTAATTACATAAATATTTTTATAAAAATAAAGTTTATATAAAAAGCTAAAAATCAGAAAAACATCATTTTGATTATTTCTCAAATTTCTTCGCAACGCCAGGTGGCGGCTTTCATCTGACCAAGATAACGAAACCGATGATGTATCCAAATTCAAAATTAATCTCCGATAAATACTTTTATTAGCCATCCACAGTCGTAACCCTAACTCAAGCCACGTTCACGTTTATAACAGAAACAAAAATCCTATCGCTTTCAAGACTTCCATTAGCGCCAAATTGCCCTCCCGTCGCTTTCCAGCGAAAATACCTAAAACGCCCAAAAGTCTCTCTCCGTAATCCAATGGCCCTTGACGAATCAAACATTTTTACTCAATCTGACCCGTCCATTAAACACTTTTAAGTTCAACCGTCGGATTAATCACAACCCTCAACTTGCCCTCCAGCAATACTAAGATTAAAATTTCAAAAACTGACGAGGGAGAGATAGACCATATTAATTATCAAAGGAAAAAAAAAAAAAAAAAAATAATCAACAACCTCAACTTGCACTCCAGCCAATACTAAGATTAAAATTTCAAAAACTGAACGAAGGGAGAGGATAGACCATATTAATTATCAAAGGAAAAAAAAAAAAAAAAAAAAACCTCAAGCTGGAGCTCCCTAAAATCTTTCAAGAAACTCCTCATGCTGAGTTTCTGCTTCTATCTTTTTTGTTCTGGTTTTTCGGTTTCATTCGCCATTTGAAGCGGTGTTTTCTTTTTCGGTTTGTTGAAGAAAAAAAAAAAAAAAAAACCTCAGCTGAGCTCCCTAATCTTTCAAGAACTCCTCCATTGCTGAGTTTCTGTTCTATCTTTTTGTCTTGGTTTCGGTTTTCTTCGCATTTGAGGTGTTTTCTTTTCGGTTTGTTGAAAATTCTGAGATTTGCGTTTTTTTTTCTTCTGTATTTTTGTGTCATTTATTGTTTTAAGAATTAATGGAACAAAGTGAAGCGATTTCCGATTTTGCGCCAAAGAAATTGGCGCGGCAGTTGGATTTTACAGCGATTTGTAGAGCATCAGCTAATGTGATCTTAACGGAGCATTCAAAAATGCAGCAGCCACCACCGCCATCGCAGTCGCAGCCACATTTGAAGTTACAGCCACATGCACAGCAGCCGCCATCAAACCCGGTGCAATCTCAATTACAGTCACAGCCGCAGCCTATATTGCATTTACAGCTACAAACGCCACCGAAACAGCCACCGGTAATGCCGCAATTGCAAGCCCGGCCACATCAAACACCGGCGGTGCGTCGGATACCTCATCTCGTGCAGAAAATTCCTCTGTCGACAATGCCTGCGCCGTAAGTTTGTTTTTATTTATTTATTACTATTGTGATGAAAGATTTAACCATAGAGTCTAATTCGAATTTGATTTAGAGAACAGTGGTCTGTTTAAAAATAAAAAAATATAAAAAATAATTTCTCGACAACTCATGTCGTATGTTATGAGATTGTGTAGCTTAGACGAATGTTTAATAAATTTAGCAATCTTTGAATGCAATATCAATTTATGAAGCTTTTTTCCAGGAAGCAAGAGTCTCCTGGAGCACGGCCAAGAAATAATGTTGAAGCAAAAGAAGGTACTCCTAAGAAAGCAAAGCAATGTAATTGCAAAAATTCGAGATGCTTGAAGTTGTAAGTCTTCATCTCCTTCACATGCATTTCAGCGCAGAAGTTTGATTCATTGTCATTTTCTTCTCGTTTTTTTCTTTTTAGCTTTGAAACTGTTAACTGTTGCCACCCCAGATGTGATTCTTGTAAATTTGTTTGCATTTGATTGATCCTACTCCTTGTCAAGAGAGAAAGTGTACTTACTCATGAAGAACTTTTTAACTGCTCTAGTTTACATTAGAACATTCAGCAATGTTATGCTTTTTAGGTATTGCAATTTAGACATACTAGAAATGATCTCTCTTTTTTCTGCCAATATGTTTCCTCAAGGAGTTAGTTATGCTAAAATGCTTTATAAAGGGACGGTTGCTTTACCGTTCATCCTTTTACTGTGCATCCTTTTACTGCTTCTCCTTCCGTAGTTTAAATTTACATGTAATTTTGTCCTCTCTTCCCTATGGTTAGCCTTTTTATGAACCATTACAAAATAAGCATTCACATATACTCAAAATCTCTTTGAAAACAAATAATTCATTGTGCAATAAATTTATAGAATTCTTCTGTTCTATGCTTGAATTCTTCTTTGACCATAATGTATCACGTTTTTTTTTTATGTTTTCACTATTTTAAGAAGGAAGTTTTCAATTTTTAGGTATTGCGAGTGCTTTGCTGCTGGGATTCATTGTAACGGTTGCAATTGCATAAATTGTTATAACAATGTGGAAAATGAGGCTGCTAGGCAAGAGGCCGTTGGAGCTACCTTAGAACGCAACCCAAATGCTTTTAGACCTAAGATTGCAAGCAGCCCACATGGATACAATCCAAGGGTATGTGCTTGTCTCATTTGAGATTGAATTGGTAATGCTTAACGTTTGATAATGTCCTTAGCTTATTATTTTATCAAATAGTGAATAGTCTCTTTTATTTGGCTTCAATAAGTAACTTAAGTAAGCATTATTTCATTTGAAGCATATGAAAGAAAATTCATTATATATATGGGCTCCTCGAAGTAAGTTTTTTCTTGCTGATTTTGGGATATGGCATGTGTCCCATCTTTAATCAATGACTTGCCATAAGGAATATTGATCCATACTCTCTGTTCTTTTTAATTAGATATTAGTGTGAATACATGGACCATTAAGTGATGCATATGTCTCTTTCTGCATTTCTTTTCTTTTTTTTTTTTGACTAATTTTCTCTCTGAAGGAAGGCCATGGGTAAAGCAACTCTGTGTCACTGCATAATAAGCTATGAAAAGAAGGGGATAAATTTAGTTCCTTGCTCAAATGAACTTAACAACACTCATTTTTGAAGTTTAAACTTTCTTCCTCCTCTCACATTCTTACTTGCATGCATTTAAAATGTCATAAAATAAATCCAGGAAGATGCAAGTGAAGCTCAAATAGTTGGGAAGCACAATAAAGGATGTCACTGCAAGAAATCAGGGTGCCTCAAGAAGTACTGTGAGTGCTTCCAGGCCAATATTTTGTGCTCCGAAAATTGTAAATGCATGGATTGCAAGAATTTTGAAGGAAGTGAAGAAAGAAGGGCTCTCTTTCACGGCAATCATAATGGCATAACCTGCATGCAACAAGCAGCAAATGCGGCCGTTAGTGGGGCCATTGGATCATCTGGCTATGAGACCCCTTTGGCATCCAAGAAGAGAAAAAATGAGGAAATCTTAGGCAGTGTAACTAAAGATAAATCTGCAAAATTCCAACAGGTGTGATGGATATGAAAATCTAGTTGATCCTTATGAGTTATGAGCATATACTTGTTAATATCAATGAAAATGCATTTCTTATTCAGTTTTTTTTTTTTTTTTTTATTTAGTTAGTATCAGATTGAACCTTCCATCTACAGGCACCAGAAATTTTATTAAATTTCTCAATATTTAATAGTCAAAGGATCCTTGTTCTGTACTTTAGGATTTATCAAAACTGTGGTTTATGCAGTACTTTAGATGTCATTAATGCTGTGAGTCTCTGACTGACGTTTGAAAAGGATAGAAAATTTTTAATTTTTAATTCCTTTTTAAGATTAGATGTACATGTTTATGTTATTATTCCCTCATTTGCCTTTTAGCCCTATATTTTATCTTGTTAAAACTGCAAATTATTTTTTATTTTTTTTTTCACTTTTCTTTTTCTCATTTTCTACTTTCATTCAGGAAAATCATCTGAGGAATTCTGCATCTTCTTTTTCTCCCTCATCTGCCCCTATTCCTTGTGCTGCTAGTGCAACTGTATTCGGATCTTCAAGATTGACTTACAAGTTAGCAGTTTTCTGTGTCATTCTCCTCCTATTTTTTTCCTTTTCCTTTTTTTTTTTTATTTTTTTTTATTTTTTACTAAGTACTGATTATAATTCATCTATGCAAATGAAGATCTCCTTTGACAGACAAAATTCAACCACAGGATGTGGCGCAGATGTGCACATTCTTCCTTGTACTCTCAGAAAAGGCTAGAAAGGCACTTGAAGGTTTGGATAAATATATAGAAAAAATGTGTGCAATCATTTCTTAGAAATTTTTCTGTTTGAATTTATTATAAATTACGTGACTGCAATGGATGTAAGTACTGCATCAATCTTTTTCTAACTTTTGATCGAAAATTGGAAGAAATGCATAAGATAGCTTTCGGAAAATTTCAATGTAAACTGTTACCAGATTATTCTGTAGTTTTTGTCAGATATTTTGGGAACATATTCTATCCTTATTATGCTGAGAACAGACCAAGCATGAATGTGGATTAGATCTTTATCATTTAATCTTGCTTTCAAGTCTCATTACTTATTATGAGATGTACACTAAAGTTTATAATAAATTTAAATGGAGATTCAGTTCTTTTTTATTTTTATCAGGAAATATTTGGGAGTTGCTTCCTTTTGTCCAGAGAAAAATCTCTACTATGCATTATTACCTCCTCCTGTCTGGATATCCATAAAAATCTCTCTTATGCATTATTACCACCACTGCCTTGCCTCAAAATTTTCTATCAAGTTTCTTTTTTCTGCTCTTGTAGAAAAGGTAAATAATTTTTGATAGGTTAGAAAATTTACTAATGTGAATATCTGTCTTGTGAGGCTTTAGGCTGTGTACTGCCTATATGAATGAGTTAATATAGAGGGCTTTAAATAATATATATTCTTTTATTCATTAACATTTTATATTCTTTCTAAATCTTTAACTCAACAATGTCAGGAAAAATGGATAAAGAAAAAACTCACAGTGTTGAAGCTACTACTGCTTTGTCCATAGAAGGGAGGAAAGATAGTCTGAATGGGCATGATGCCCATAAAACTTTGCCTGATGATGATTTGAACAGGAACAAAGCAACGACAGATAGAAGTACTGATTCTGGGACTGACGGATGTGTTGTGGAAGACGGAAGGCCAGCATCACCGGAAATTGATTTGATGTGTCATGAACAAGAGATGATGTTTATGGAAGTTGGGCCACCAACTGGGGTCGGAAGACTCTGTGGAAACAAAACCCAGCTATCATCTAGTGGGCATGAGTGTTCAGAGGTTTATGCAGAGCAAGAAAAGCTCATCTTGAGCAGGTTTCGAGATTTTCTGAATATGCTCATCTTTCGTGGAAGCGCAAAAGGTTAGTTCTTGGTTTAAAATTATTTAGGTTTAAATTTCAACTACTGTGAGAGTAAGACCAATATGGGTTTTCCTGACTACTAAAATTCCACCTTGCAAAAGGTTTTGCTGCTTCATCAAATTTATTGACATTTTTGGATAGTTAAATGAACATTTCCGCAATAGGCTTCCTAGATTGATTCTGCAATTAAATAGACTTCCCTGGTTACTTGGTGGCTCTCCAGTGATTCTTACTCTCTACATATGACACTATCAAACAAATGGCACATCAGACCAGTTTGTGAGGTTTATAGAAATGGTGATCCTTTACTTGGGGAGTGAGGGAGAGAATCCTGAAATCTCATTTATTTCTTCACTTTCGTATTGCTGAAGCTCCGAATGCTTGATCCTGAAAATGTGAGATACAATCGAGATGAAATTTAATAAAGAAATTGAAAGCTAAACATGGTAAAGGAAGTTTTCTGTAACAGTGGGCATTTATAACTTACTATGTGAGTATTGATGGGTTCTCTAATCTGAGATGCTGATATTGTCAACTTACATAACAAGAAAAAATCTCATTTACATTGCAGAAACAATGTATTCTCCATCGGCCATGAGTAAAATGATGGATCAACAAGAACCAGCAGAGGAAGAGATCATAAATTCAGCGACTGAATCGGGAAGTCATGAGAAGGCTTATAATAATGCTGTTGTAAAATCTGCTGTTATAGCAACTTCAGCTTCTAATGTTATTCAGCCTAAAAAGTCCGCAGCACCTGTTGAAAATGGAAAATTTAATGCAGAGAATAAGAGCTAAACACTGAGGAAAAAACATTCAAATATAGCAGCATCATGTGCCTGTACAATGAAGTAACAATCTCCCAGTCTCCAGCTGTTCTTGATGCGGTAAGAACTTGAAATGTGCTTCTCGAGGAATTAGTTATTGATTATAGACTAATAATAATTCTTTTAGACCGTTTTATTTTATTTATCTGGTAGTATAAGCATAGTGAGTGTAGAGATAATTCATTTACTTGTAATTATTTCCTGTAAATATTTGAAAATATTTTGTTTAACTAGATAGAGCAGATCTATTTATTCAAGTTTAACCCATTATTTTCTTTTTCAGCTTTTGAATGAAGGGGAAATCTTCCTGAAGTAACTTCTTACCTTTTCAGCTTTTTTTTTTCTTTTCTTTTTTTTTTTCTAGAAAAAAAATGTTTTTGGTCATTTGAAATTTAATTGTCGTCTTGTGGAAGCTTCCTACCTTTGGTTATGCAAAACCAACAAGCAAGCATCTTTCAATGGAAGTTTCTCTATATGCTACTATCAATTGGTACCAAACCATTGTATGAAATGAATAGTTTTGCTTTGGGTGAATCAACTGGTTTAATGGGTGAATAATCTGATTTCCAAATATTTTGTAGTACAAAAGATTTCTTTAGCAAAAAGGCAAAATATTTTATAGGGCAAATATATATGTATATATATAGTTTTTCTTTAGTATTAGAGGAAGGGATTCAAATTGGCATGGTATGCATGCTTTTATAGTTTTAATTAATAATAATTTATGATTTTCTAACTCTAAAATTCCTGCAAAAATGCTTAATTTTTTTAATACAATTCCCAGTGAATTAGCTAGCATATTTATTTTTATATTTATTTATTTATTTAAATAAATGAGAACCAGTAGTAACATGTACTTTTTTGGTAAAGAAGATGGAAATTATAAACAAATAAGAAGAATAGAATATATTCTCAAAAGCATCAGCTAGTTGAAACAAAAGGTTTAATTCCTTTTGAGTGGCATGTATAGATGTATTAATCTTAAGTTCTCAAAATGAATAACTATTTATAAGTTTTATCTTATTTTGAACACAGTTTGTTAAATACTTAAATGGATTAATTACCGTATAATCCTTCAATTTGTTGGAATTCACAAGTTGAGATTTATATTTTTAAAATTATATTAATAATTCTCTATAATTATATTTAACCATTTTTATTGTTAAAATAAAAAGTGTAAGTCAAAGTTATAAGAAATTTTGAGATACTGATATATTTATAGTTTTAGTGGCTAAACTAATAACATAATTATATAGTTTACAAGTGAAAGTGCTTGTGAATTAGATCAACCCTAAATACTAAATAGAAATTAGTTCATTTTTTATTTTGTACAATTAGTATGCAATTAGAGTTAAATCCATAAAAAATTATTTTATTATTGAATGAAATAAAAAAAAAATCAGATTAATTATTTATAAAATATTTATTTTTACATGGCACTCGTGTTTATATATTAATGAAAATAAATTATTTAAAAACAATGAGTTTATACAAGGATTAAACAGTTTTTTTGTTTGAGAATTATACTTTAAAGTGTTTTAATTTTAAAACTTAATAAAGAGTTTTTAATTTTTTTGTTGACTTCTTGGATAGTGATGCTTCCTCTGTTTCAGCATCAGCAAAGCCACACGAAGCTGGCGGACTGAAGAGGATGCTAATTTCGAGACTTGCATCGGTGAAAGTACAAGCTCAAATCTTCTTACTACCCCATTCCCAACGGACCCACTTTTCTCTTATCCGACCTTTCACACTCGACAGCAGTCCTCTCTCCATCTGCATAGCTCACCCGCCAAAACTCGTTTCTTATAAATACGGAAATCCAGCATTAACAAAAGCAGTCACTGAATATAATACTCCTCCTCCTCCTCCTACTACTTCTACTGCCGGTGAAATGGAAAAAGAAAGTATCGATGTTCAGAAGATTCGATCTGAGTTCCTCCAAGTCCTCCGTAGCAGAAGATCCGGTGAAGGTGAGATCAGAATCCGTATAATTTCATTGTTTTTAATTAGTTTTTTTTGGCTGATTTGATATTATGTGATTTGATTTCCAGTTCCGTTATCAGTGCAAAACGGAGAACCGGTGATGAATCCGTTGTATCTGGATAATACGCTGCCGACGGACAAGAGTGAGGTTAAATCCGTCCGTCTTCGACTTGAAGAGTAATTTT
This sequence comes from Jatropha curcas, assembly GCF_014843425.1. The sequence goes on along the minus strand of NW_023591179.1, from coordinate 167,069 downwards.
GAAGGATTTTAGTATTTTTAGAGATTGCAATCCTTTGCTTTTGTGTTTTGTAGGCGATGGAATCTTGTCCAAAGAAAGATATTAAGAATTGTAAGGATTTGGTCAAAGAGGAGAATCTTTATTTGACTACTGAGGTTAATTAAATTAAATTTTGTTTGTTGGTGTGCTATTGATTGGAGATTTGGAAACGAAAGACAGTTAGTGTTTTGATTAATATAATTAGGCAGGGGAACAAGGGCGTTTGCCTGTGTTGATTCTGAGTTTGAAAGAAAGCAAAGAAAAAAGGCCTGCTGTTGTTTTCCTGCATAGCACTAATAAGTGCAAGGAGTGGACAAGGCCTTTGCTTGAGGTAACTACTCTTCCCTTCGTTTTTTTCTTGACATAAGCCTGGGATTTTTATGGCAATACCACTTTTGCTTCTGTTTTGCTTGTTTAAGGCCTATGCTTCGAGGGGATATGTAGCGGTTGCAATTGACTCTCGCTACCATGGTGAACGTGCCAAGAATAAAACCACTTATCGAGATGTAAGTAAGAGATAATGCAGTAATCACTTCACTTTGATGCTATCCACATTTATTGTTTTCTGCAACATTTATTGTTTTCTAATGAGCAGTTGATGTTTAAGCATACACGCGGTCAGCATCAATAACTAAAATTTTGTTCAAGTGGTGATTTTTGACAAAAGTGATTTTGACGTGTTCTGTTCCATTCAACTAACCTGGTTATACAATTCAAAATGCAGGCTCTTGTATCATCATGGAAAAAAGGTGATAAGATGCCATTCATATTTGACACGGTAATTTCCCCACCTGTTCTTTTGTATGTTTCACTTAGTTAACCTGAACAGTTACATACTTTTAGTTCAGGAGCTTATTGGTTGGTTTGTAATTTGTAAACTGGTAAATCAGTTGGATTCCTGCAGTTTAGTCTTCCAATCAGCTGAGGCTATAAAGAACTAAAACTTAAGGTTTTGAAGTCTTTAGGTCAAAAATCTATGAAATAATTGGGTTTTAATTATTGGATTACTTTATTTCTCAAGGTGTTGACTTAAATGTGCGACCTTTGCAGGTTTGGGACTTGATTAAACTGGCAGACTATCTTACACAGAGGAAAGATATAGATCCTAAGAAGATAGGAATCACAGGCGAATCGCTGGGAGGTTGGCCAATTGAAAATGAAGATGAATAATTCAGGTTATACATTTCCAAAATAACAATTTTTGTATCATTATGTAATGCAGGAATGCATGCATGGTTTGCTGCTGCTGTGGACACCAGATATTCAGTGGTTGCCCCTATAATTGGAGTGCAGGTATGTCTAGTAAAATGATAAAAATTAGTGAAGAGTTTGCGAATACCTAGCTGCAAATGTATGTAATGTAACTGCAGGGATTCCGTTGGGCTATAGAAAATGACAAGTGGCAAGCTCGGGTTGACAGTGTAAAGCCTGTATTTGAAGGTATAACACGTGTAAATTAGATATAATAAAAACAGCATCTGATTAAGATTCCTGAAAAACAACTGATTGCAATTTACTCTTTTTGTCATATATTTGATTCATGGCATTCTTTTTTCCCCGGTTTGTTGTATTTCAAGCAATGTTTAGTATGAAACTGGCCAAGCCTTCAAATATTTATAGTTTTTGGCTTTTTTGATTGAATTGTTGTATGAAAACTCAATATATAGTTATACTGTCAATCTGTAAGAAAATTGGTTAAATATATTATTCTTATTAAGGCATAGAGTTTTGTAATATGTGTTGTATCTTATTTCACATCTTACTTGTTGATAACATTTAGCGCTGAACTATTTTGCCATGCTTGCACTCTGACAAGAGTCCCTGCAGCTTTTGTTGCTCTGACCGGCTGATTTTTGGTTGCAGAAGCACGGATAGATTTAGGTAAGAGTGCAATTGACAAAGAAGTGGTGGAGAAGGTCAGTACAATTCCACTCTAGCCATAGGAATCCATGTTGGAATGACTGCATAATTTTTATGTAATTTTCAGTAAGCTATGATGAATTTCAGGATTTAAAACTCTTTTACTCCATGCTCTTTTCTGCTTGTCTTTTCATCAAGAGACGCTAGTCACCATATTAAGCAAGTTAGCAGTTGAACTTTAGATCTTACACATTGAAGCAAGTAATCCATATACTGTACGATTGGCACATGTTCTTTGTTAAGCCCCAAATTTCCTATAGCCTATACAGTGGGATCTCTTTTTCAAAATGGATTCATTTCTTAAATCTTTGTATTCCTTGGCAGGTCTGGGATAGGATTGCTCCAGGTCTGGCCTCTAGCTTTGATTCGCCATATACAATTCCAGCCATTGCTCCACGCCCTCTGCTGATTCTTAATGGTAAAATTCTTTCCTTCTATCCAAGAACCAAATTGCACACTCTAATTAAGCCAAATCCCTGTTAAGTAACAAGGTTCAAGTACAGACCTGACATATGAAAGTATTGAAAGTTGTTTCTGAATTCATCTGATCAGACAAAACAAACTCTAACCATGGATCATGATTTGTCCCATGTGATGCTTAATTTCTGTTGAAGATTTAATCATGCATGATAAATAATTGACATGAAACATTCCTCTTTTTATCTATGTTGATTGATAGGTCAAGTTTTTCATTGATTTTCAGCATAGTTTGTTTAGTCTATGCAATCTTACCAGTCTATTCACATCCTGATGAAACATCCTAGGATTGATCTTAAACGTACTGATTTCGAATGTTCATTTAGAATTGAAATATTTGTTTTGGATTTGGAAATTGCAGGTGCAGAAGATCCCCGTTGCCCACTTGCGGGTTTAGAAATTCCAAAATTAAGAGCAGACAAGGCTTATGGAGAGGCCCATAGTTTAGACAAGTTTAAGGTATGAACTTGTGTCTTCTCTTGAAAGTACTTTTTTACAGATTATACATATGGATTACCAGCTTTGGTCGTCTCTAAGATGTACCTTTTCTTTGTGGGTTTGAAATTTGTACATATCAGTGGGAGTTCACAGACAGAAAGCACCATGAGTTAGATGAACTCCTGGAGTTTAACTAGTCCTCTTTTCTCAATAAATAGAAAAAAGGAGCAATTAGTCCTTACAAGCACATTCACTTTTGAATTTTCTTACCCCTTCTCCCTACTGCCCATTTTTCCACCTAATAGATATTGCAGCTCGTGCATAAACACTGCTTTTGGATCGAGTCCATGGTTTTTTTTCGGTTAAATGTATCTTATCTAATATTCTGATTTCCCAAAACGGTAATTTCTTTTCATTTTGTGTGTCTCTCATACTGCTTCCATAACATGCAGCTAGTTGCACAACCTGGAATTGGACACCAAATGACTCCATTCATGGTGAAAGAAGCCAGTGACTGGTTCGACAAGTTCCTCAAGTAATGTTGCGGGTCACTAATCGTCTGTTTTATGCTAATATTTTTCTGTGAAGTCTTGTATTCTAAAAACCAAGGAGCTCTTCTCACTTGTCCAAGGATGTAAAAATATATTCAGTGTATGCTCAAGTAGTTGTCAAGCAATGATGCCACTAAATTAAGTTACTGTATTGTCTATGAGCTCTTCCTTAATTTGTCGAATTGATGTAACAACGGGTTAAATTCCTGTGCTCAAGGTAATCGTTAAGTTAATTATCGTATGTAATTATACAGACACTTATTTTTCCTTTTAAATAATATTGATCGGTGCAATTTATTGTCTCCATTGGATGACGGCATCACAAAATGTTGTTCAAATTCCCTACAAACACCCAACCTTTTCTATGGCGACTCATTCTTCCCATGGATTGATAAGCGCTCTGATATAACCAGTAGGTAGAATATTGCCTGTTAGTGATAAGTGATCAGCAGGAGTACCAGGACATGCACACAACATAAACCCGATTTTTGGATCTAAATTAAATCAATAAAAATAATATTTTTTCAAATATTGTTTCTATTTTATCAAATTTTTATTAGATCAAAATATTTCTTGTTTCAGCTAAAAATTATTTTTCACTGGTTTGATTCACGAGTGGATACATCAATTGAGTTTAGGCAAATTAGTTCCGTTTACGATTCAGTTCATTTTCTCTTTTTTTTAACCTCAGCGGCTCAGCCTATATAATTGTTTGAACTAAATTGACTTATAGGTGGGTTCCTATAGTTGGTATAGGTAGGTAAACCTTTTGCTTATTCAATTATGATGGAAATGCGCATATTGCTATCACCCTTCTATGATACTTATTATATTTTAAAAAATAATTTATTTTAAAATATTCGTTACATTTGTAATTTCGAGATGTAACAAAGTTTTTTTTTTTATGTTTATTTTATGTATATGACCAATAATTATTACTTCAATCTAATAATTTTTTTAGAAAATTAATATTAAATTAAGAGGAATATAGTCAAATTATTCAATAATTCATTATAATGTAAATAAATTTAATAACTTTTTTAAAAAATATAAAATTTCAAACGTGACAAATATTATAAAACAGTCAGTAGTCAATGAAAATAAACTGAGTATCAATAAAATTATTTCCATACGGTATGACTCGGTGCACATACGGTCTTGTTTTGCCAGATGTATTGTTCTTTTGAGTTTTGGCAGAGAGGAAAGGAGGGAGGGAGGCCGGCAGAGGCAGCACTTGCACTGCATGCATGCATGCATGCATAACTGTGGGTCCCACCCCATATTGGCACTGAAAAAAATAAAAAGCAGCAGAGCAGCCACTGAGTCTGTGGATCACTGCTGCTGTTTCTACCACTCACATCGTCGAAATGGAAGTAGAAATTATAGATGCAAACAAAATCCGATCAGATTTCATCCAAGTCCTTCGTAGCCGTCGATCTGCTCAAGGCGAAATCACTATCTCTACAAAATTCACTATTTTCGTTTTAATTTTTTCTTTTTATTATTATTTTGCTGATTACAGATTTTGTTCTTTCGATTTTCCAGTTCCGCTATCGGTGGAAATTGGAAAACCGGTGGTGGACTTGTTGTATCAGGACGATACGCAGTCAACAGAGAAGTGTGAGGTTAATTCGGTTTTAAATCTTAATTAATTTCCATTAGAAAAATGTTTTTTTTTTTTTTCCTAAAGGAAATTAGAAAAATGTTTATTTTCTATTTGTGTATAACAATAAAAATCCTATGGTATTTTGATGATCGAAAGATGATAAGGGTGGCACGTAAGGTTAAAATATTACCTGCGAATTTTTTTTTTTTTTAATTTTTGTATGGCATGTTGTTTAAAACTGATTTTTTTTTTTTTTTAATTCTTAGGTGTCATAATTAAATTTAGGCATGTTAATGTGCGCAATGTGTGAAATTAATACATTAGAAATACAAAGACTTCAGAAATTCTAATTAATTTTGTGTTTTGGCAGGCAATGGAGTCTTGTCCCAAGAAAGAGATAGAGAATTTCAAAGGTTTACTGAAAGAGGAGAATCTTTATTTGATTACTGAGGTTAATTAATTAATTTCTTTTTTTTTTTTTTTTACTTTTTAGTTTCTTAATTAATGTTTGAGTTTTCTGATTTACTAATTGATATAATTAATAATTGTGCTTTGGTTTATTGACTAAAATTAAAATAAAAATAGGCAGGAGAGCAAGGGCGTGTCCCTATGCTAATTCTAAGTTTGAAAGAAAGCAACGAAAGAAGGCCTGCTATTGTTTTCCTGCACAGAACAAATACATGCAAAGAGTGGTTGAGGCCTTTGCTTGAGGTACCCCCACTTCCCACTTTTTATTGTATTGTATTCATTCTCCATTAATTCCTCCTCCTCCTCCTTCTTCTTCTTGTATCTATATATATATATATATATATAGTACCCCACTTCCCACTTTTTATTGTTGTAATTCATTCTCATTAATTCTCCTCCTCCTCCTTCTTCTTTCTTGTAGTCTATAATATATATATATATATATTATACAGGCCCTATGCTTCCGGGGGGATAATGTAGCATTGCCAATCGACTCTCGCTATCATGGTGAACGTTGCCAAGACTAAACCACTTATCAAGAATGTAGATATGGTGGTCTCGTATTGTTTTTAATTAGTCTTATATATATATATATATATATATATACAGGCCTATGCTTCGCGGGGATATGTAGCCATTGCAATCGACTCTCGCTATCATGGTGAACGTGCCAAGACTAAAACCACTTATCAAGATGTAAGATATGGTGTCTGTATTGGTTTTAATTAGTCTGATCTGATCCAGATTTATTGTTTTTGTCTAATGGTTTCATATACTACTCTAAGATTGACTTTATATTATACTCCTCTAATACGCATACATTAATAATCTATGCAGGCTCTTGTATCATCATGGAGAATCGGAGACACAATGCCGTTCATATTTGACACTGTAACTTCCTAATCTATTCTCTACCTTGTCTGTTTCATTCAGTTAATCTGATCTAACTGTTATTTTCACTATTAGCAAATGAGAATTGATGGTTTCTTGTAGTTTAATTTTCCAACCAGTTGAGCCTAACTTAAGGTTTTAAAATCTATATATTTAAATAATTGAGATTATTTTATTTCATAAGCTGGTGATTTGAAGAGACGAATCGACAATTGCAGGTATGGGACTTGATAAAACTGGCAGATTATCTTACACAAAGGGAAGATATTGACCCTAAGAGGATAGGAATTACGGGCGAATCACTAGGAGGTTAGTGAATTGAAATTGACGAAGATGAACAATTTAAAGTCTGCAAGTTCCGTTCCATAGTTACAATTATGAAATACAGGAATGCATGCATGGTTTGCTGCTGCTGCTGACACCAGATACGCAGTGGTTGTCCCTATAATCGGTGTGCAGGTTAGTGCAGTTGAGTGATAAATAAGAGAAGAGTTGCCAAATATCTTCTCACTAACTAGCTGAATCGTATGCAATGCAAATTTAGGGGTTTCGTTGGGCCATAGACAATAACAGGTGGCAAGCTCGGGTTAACAGTATAAGGCCTGTATTTGAAGGTATTACTGTATTAGTACATGGGAACTACATATTTTATTACAAAGTAGATTCCTAAAACTATTAATAAGAAAATTAATTGGTTAAAGATAATATTTTTATTAGTATGTCCTGTTAGTTTTGTACTTAGGACTGAAGTATTGCAAGCTTTTGTTCCGCTCATTAATTGACTTTTCTTGTTTTTCCTTGCTGCAGAAGCACAAAAAGATTTAGGCAAGACTGAGATTGATAAAGAAGTGGTGGAGAAGGCCAGTGCAGTTTCTTTAGGCATACAAATCCATTTTGAAAAAACGCGCATAATTTTTATGTCATTGCCACATTTTCTTCCCAAAGATCCAAAACTCCCTACTGTTGAGGTTTTCTTTTTGTCGAAATCGGCTATTTTTTAAAGCTTTACATCCCTTAACAGGTTTGGGATAGGATTGCTCCAGGTATCGCGTCTAAATTTGATTCACCATACACAATTCCAGCCATTGCTCCCCGTCCTCTGCTGATTCTTAACGGTAAATTTCTTTCCTTTAAAGTAACAGATCATAATCTACTTGTGAAAGCATTCAAATCTCAATACTGATTCTGACTGTTCATCAATGACTGAAATAATTGTTTGGATTTGGAAATTATAGGTGCAAAAGATCAGCGTTGCCCGATTGCAGGTCTGGAAATTCCCAAATCTAGAGCATGCAAAGCTTATGAGGAAGCCAATAGTCTGGACAAGTTTGAAGTATGCAATAATCTGTTCTTTTGTGGCTAAAATTTGTATTGATTTTGTTCGCCTCTTATGATATTTTGCTTCTATAACTTGCAGGTAGTTTCAGAATCTGGAATTTGGCATCAAGTGACTCCAACAATGGTAAACGAAGCAAGCGATTGGTTTGACAAGTTCCTCAAGCAATAATGTTATCAATTGTATCAATCTGTTTTATGTTGCAATATTTTCCAAGGACTTTTACCCGAGAGAGAGAGAGAGAGAGAGAGAGAGATACCGCCCAACAAGGTTGTTGAAATGATTTTCGTAGTCAAGTTTGAAGGGTTTGAACATACAACAATAAGTTTCATCTTCAACAGCTTAGAAAAATTACTCTGGCATTTATCGCATGTATGGTGACGGTTGAATATTGATAGCTGCACAAATTCACCCTTTCTTTGGTGAGGCTGCGAGTCTAGTATACATTCTTGCCATGGATTGATAACCTCTGATATCACCAGAACGCAGAAGGTTGCCTGTACAAGAACAGTCGGTGAATAATCTAAGAATATATTTATCAACCCTCACGGCTTTATATGCTAACAATAAGAAATTTATTTTGAAATCCTTATCATCTCTCTAAGAAATCCTAAATATTGAAACAGAAACCATCGGCTTACCTGAATCACAGTTTAAAGGGCTATCAGGTTCAGGGTGGGCCATCAACGCAATTATAGCCCTGCAAACAGACTGAAGCGTCCATGCTGGGCTCCATGCATTCTTCAAGATATCAAGACATATCTCTCCTGTCTGCCAGAAATTAATAACAAATTAGTCAATGCTCAGCCACTCGTCTGATCATTACAATATTCTGCAAAGAAAATGCAACACCATCTCATAATGTATGACAGAACAAACGAAGAGTAATAGGGTACCCAGAACAGAACCTGCGCCAAACGCATTTTTAATTGTAATTGTTAAAGGTTTGATACAATTCCATATGGTTCTCTAAATCAGATAAAGTCATTCAAATGCTTAATGATCATCAACCGAAACTTCCAAACGCTCATGCAAAGAGGAAGATAGATAGACAGAGGTTCTGTTTGGTGTGGTATTTGAGCTGTTGTTTAGAAAAGCATTATACAGCAAATGCCTCCTATAAATTATTAAAATTTATCTGTAATGTAAATTTCACGTGTTCTAATCATAAAAGCTCCAAGACAACAAAAGAACACTCCAAAAGCAATTTGAATCTCCATCCAAACAAATTCAAAGACAAAGAGATCTATCATATACCTTAAAATGCACATTGGGATGAAATATTTTTGTCAAGAACCGCACTTGAGGAGGTTGCAAAGGATACTGCTCCGGAACAGAGAAGGCAAGTTGGAAAACTCCACCCTCATAAGGTGTCTCTGTTGGTCCCTGTGCACAAAACAAGACAAATCATTCCATTTTTTAAATGATTCAATTACTTCTAAAATTCCATAAGAACTAAGGCTACCTTGATAAGAGCAGTCCACTTGAAGATGTTAGAATCATCGCAAACTAATTGAATATCAGGATCTGCTGCTTTCTCTCGCTGCACCTCTTTGTATTCCTTGAAAAGCCTTGCCCTTGATGCCTGCAAACGGCACAAGACACACAGCAAAGGTTACAAGTAATGGCTCAACTTTCTCAAATAGCTAAGCAAGAGTGATTTGCAATATTACATAACAGTATAACACACATACACAAATATATGAATAATTAAAAGACTGAATAAGAAATGAGAACCTGCATGCTAGTCTTTCCTTGTATCCCAATATAGTTCAAAAGCCTATGAATCCGATTATGAAACAATAACTGCACGATCACAGGATTAAGTTACCATGTCAGACACAAAGATCATAAATTCACAACTAAACGTATTCATATCTCAAACTGAGCAAGCAATTATAAATTCACAATTAAAAAAAAAAAACACAAAAAAAGGGTTAAAAAAAACTTCAAAATTGTTAACACCCAATCTCAAAAAATGAATATGCTCAAATTCATTTAGAACTGCAATATAAAAGCTCTTCATCAAGAGAAACCCTAATTGATAATGGGAAAGAAGGAAAATTCGCAAAACCTAATAATTTAAATGATTCAAAAATTTCTCAAAGTTTTACCTTCTTATTTTTCTCGGCATCCAAACAGATCAAGTAGCAATATTTATTGACAGATCGAATGAAGAACAAAGTAATGATCAATATTTGCACGATTGTTATCATGGATTTGAATATTTTGATGACGGAATTAGAAGCTCACCTGGTGAAGCTAGCTGAGATGCGACACAGAATAGAGAGGCCGCTGATAATCTGATTTCGATAATCGGGTAAAAGATGGGCTCGGTCAAAGGGTTCTAATCACCTGCATCCCGGTTCATATATAGTATTTTGATCCGCGGAGTCACGACACCACTGTCCCACATAAGAATAGTCTTTTTTTTTTTTTTAATATTAATTTTTTTCATTCATTAGAATGCTAAATATGTTCAAAGAATATTATGCTGACATATTTAGTGAAAATGTGTCTGACTTGAATTTAAAACCTTTAACATTTTTATAAGTGATTAACAATAAATATTAATATTAAAATGTCAAATTCTTATGCTGTGAATGCTTGAATGTTTACATTAAACACCCACATAACAATACATAAATAATTATAACGCCTACTTTTTTTTTTTGAAAAGAATTATAACGCCTACTTTAAAATAAATATGTAATACAACTTTTGTAATTAAAAAAAATAATTGTTGGACTGAGAAAAAATAATAAAATATATATATAACCCACCTATGTATTTGTATATTTATCATTGTTTTTGCCATTTTATGTAATATAACACCATGAAATCATAGTTGTAATATAACTTTAACTTAAAGTATCTCGAGGCAGTACAAACTGAATTAAATTCACTATAAATAGCTAACACCAAAAAAAAAAAAAAACAAAAACTAATATATATGGTTTCCGTTGCGATTATTTCCTTTTCGAGACGACATTAACTCATCGTCTTGTCTGTCTCCTTTCGCAGTTTGCCGCCACCTTTCAGCCACTTGTTGCTTAGCAACGCCCTCCTCCGCCCGTTTCACTACCGTCTCGCCTTCTTCTACAAAATACACATTCTTCTTTTCACATAAACTTCAAAAATTTTCTCCATATCCAGCAATGGAAGTGAACTTGCAGTACTCACTCCCCCACCATCACCAATTCTCTCCAAATTGGGGATTTTCGGCTATAAAATCTAATTCCTCCTTTAAACTCTTCCAATCGTCAAAGCAAAGACCTTCTAATAGTCTTTTCCACTCACTGAATTCAGGTTTTCGATCTTCGAACTCTAGAATTTTTGTTTCCAATTCGGTAACTAACCCTGAAACTGAGTTCTTAAGCTCTGTAAGTCCCGTTTATGCACCTACGCCGCCTAACCGCGAGCTTCGTACTCCTCATAGCGGGTAAACTCTGAACCTTTATTTTTAAATTGAGAACTATTTTGTTGTCTTGGTTAGATACTGACAGGTGTTTAGAGTTGAATTAGGTATCATTTTGATGGAACGACAAGGCAATTCTTTGAGGGTTGGTATTTCAAGGTTTCTATTCCTGAGCGGAAGCAGAGCTTTTGTTTTATGTATTCTTTGGAGAATCCGGCATTCCGGAAAAAGTTGACGCCTTTTGAAGTTGCACAACATGGACCTAGGTCAACTGGAGTCGGGGCTCAAATTCTTGGGGCTTATGACAAGTATATATGTCAACACGTTGAAGAATCTCAAAATTTCTGGGGAAGTGAGTATACTAGTGTTTTTCAACTTCTGTTTCGTATCAGATATATTATGTTTGAGTCTGCCCTCACAAACATTGCAACCCTCTCGTGTTTTTTTTTATGTCTATTTTATTTCCAATCATAGTCTGTTGATTTGAATCGATGAAGTTCTCTGTTCAGTTTCTGATTACTAATTTCTTAATGGATAGATAGGCATGAACTGGTATTGGGGAATACTTTTGTAGCTGAGAAAGGCATGCAGCCTCCAACTAAGGAAGTTCCTCCTCAGGTATATATACATTATATGATTAACACAATATTAGTGAAGAGAATCCGAGTTATAACCCATGATTTGGTTTTATGCACTGGTTTGTGCAGGACTTTAGCAGAAGAGTTTCAGAAGGTTTCCAAGTCACCCCACTTTGGCATCAAGGTTTCATTCGCGATGATGGCAGGTTCTTACATTAGATAGCTGTAGCCCTAGGTGCAAGATTGAATTTTGAAATTTACTATACTGCATTAATTGTGTTGTATCATATTTTATATGATACAATAAAATGTTTTCTCGGAGTTGCAATTCGGTTTTTTTTTTATTTTTTTATTTTTTTATTTTTTTTTATGGACACTTATTATGTCCATTGACGGGTATAATGGAAAATGATAAATCACGGATACAGCTATAGTCTCTTGAACCATGTCCTTTGAATTGTCCCTCTGCCAATATAATTGCAAACAATTCCATTCTATGTTCCAATGCCTCCTTAAAGATTATGGAATAAACCTTCAAACGCTGTATTTTTCCACTAATTGACTTTATTTAGTGTGGAAAACCAATTTATATAAACTAAAGTGGCTGCAGCTTAAATATATCCTTGTTCAGCAATTGAATAAATGAAAACTGTTTTTTTTTAATATCTTAAGATGTTTCAAGCTAACTTGACCATTTTTCTTTAACATAGCTTCTAATTGCAGGTCAGATTATGTGCAAACTGTGAAAACAGCACGTTGGGAGTACAGTACTCGCCCTGTTTATGGATGGGGTGATGTGGGATCCAAACAAAAGTCTACTGCAGGCTGGCTTGCTGCTTTTCCTGTTTTTGAACCCCATTGGCAAATATGCATGGCAGGAGGACTTTCAACAGGCATTAGCTTATCTCCTCCTTATCACTTATCAGCAATTATAAATCTGAATTCCAACCACTCATGATTGTCTTGCTTTTGAGGCTATCAAGGAATAAGTTCGTGTGATAGCAGTATAAGTAGATTTTAAGAGAAAATATAATTCTTGTTTTTGTTATTGTTGTTGTTATTAGTTTGGTAGGGTATATTCTGGCTGCACGTTTAATGTCTTAGTTTTTGATTGGATTGCAGGCTGGATAGAGTGGGATGGTGAAAGGTTTGAGTTCAAAGATGCACCTTCTTACTCAGAAAAGAACTGGGGTGCAGGCTTCCCAAGGAAATGGTTTTGGGTAAATGTTTGGTTCCTTCTTCAATGTTGGCAAATGGCCAGCTTATTAATTGGCATCTCATTTTTGCACTTGGAGTTCATCCTTATTTATTGCACTCTAAGTGAATGGATAATGTCCTAGAGTTCACCCATGCTTTTTGCATCACAGTGGCGAATGATCCAATTTAATTTAAGAACAAAATGCCCCAAGTCAATACCTCAACATGCAGATATGGTGGGTGGTTGTGGCAATGCGTTACCTTTTCACTGCCTAGTTCAATTTTCAGCATAGCTCTCTCAGTCCAGTAGAGAGAACAGTTGAAGGAGACTCATCAACTCTGCCTATGGTTATTGAACCTGCTTTTCTCATTCAGATGCCTTGATTTTGAATGTATTGTCCTTTAGTAAAATCTTTTCCGTTTGAAGACATCTGCACATTTGTGGGTTCTTGACAGGACATGGTTGTTTTATCATTAGCGGAATAATATACTGCTAATAGTTTGTGAATTGCAATTGTCTTTTCATAAGTGGATGAAAAAAATGTTAATTGCCTGCATATTCGGTCGTTGATGTTACACTGCAGGTTCAGTGTAATGTCTTTGAAGGGGCAATTGGAGAAGTTGCTTTGACTGCAGCTGGTGGGCTGCGGCAATTGCCAGGACTAACTGAGAACTTTGAAAGTGCTGCATTGGTATTTTTCTATGGCAAAACCTATACTCTTTTCTCTCCACTTATCTTCATTTTGTAAATATGTTTCTTGTAAAAAACTAATTTCTTCCCCCTTTATTGAAAAAAAGGGCAACGTGTATATGGGTGTTTGTGTATGTGTATATGTGATCTATCATTAGTAGAGCACCTTTGTCCAACCATTATCCATGAGGTCTTGCAAGCTGCCCGGTGTCCCTTATTTTTGAATATCTTGAGATATTTTAAGCTTTTTGAAAGCATGAAATGTGCTCACTGTTAACAAGTTGGAACTGTTCTTTTATGATCGCTGATGCATCCATTATGATGTCTAATGATGCAGATTGGAGTGCATTATGAGGGAATTTTCTATGAATTTGTGCCATGGAACGGTGTTTTAAATTGGGAAATTTCTCCATGGGGTTACTGGTTTATAACTGCTGAGAACAAAAGCCATTTGGTAAGAAAGAATCTCCCTGAAATTCTGCCTTGTTCCATGCCAGTGGGACAGGCTCACATTATGAAACCAACTTTTCACAGTGAATTGTCCTAATAGACTTATTTGCCCCAAACTTTGTGACTTGTTATAATTGCATGCTATTTTTAAATTTCTTACTATTTTACCTGAGATTGCAAGTTTGAGATTAATTGTACCCGAAAAGATTTTGGGAAGAATTTTTAACTCCAAATTGGTTCCCAATTATTTCAGTTTTATTCAATTAGGTCCGATCTTGAATTTTGAGTCAAATTAAGACAATGCTTTAGTCAAACAAAATAAAAACTTATTTTCACATTTTTAAAAGTTAAAAATTGAATAAGAAAAACTGAAAATTGGAACAAAATATTTTAAAAAAATGAAGCAAAAGCTGAAATTCAAGAAAAGAAAATGATACAAGTTGATTTCTACAATATCTTTATTTTTGGATTAATTAAATTCAATATAATTTCAAACAAAATAGGAGCTATTTTCACATTTTCAAAAGATAAAAATTCAGAAATTTAAAAAGGAATTGAAAATTGAAATACAAAATAAAAAATAACATAAACTGAAATTCAAGGCTAAAAATGATAAATGTTGATCTCAAACAACTTATGATTTTTTTTTTTTTTTTTTCATGTGCCTGCAACTTGTTCTTTTTGGCTAGGTTGAGTTGAAGGCAACAACAAAGGATCCGGGAACAACTTTGCGTGCTCCAACGACAGAATCTGGCTTTGCCCCAGCTTGCAAAGATACTTGTTTTGGTGATCTGAAATTGCAGATATGGGAACGAAGATATGATGGCACTAAGGGCAAGGTGCATTTTTATTTTGCATTTATATATTCTCATCAAGTCAGTGCACTGCATTTACTAGTTTTAATACATGCCGTGCAATTCAGTAATGATTGAACTGTGCCATCAACCAGACTAGCTATCATAAAAGAAAACCAAAGGCTTCAAGATTCATTGTTATGCAACAACTTAGTTGGCAAGTTTGTCTTACCATTTTTGTTGCACATGTGCTATGAGCTTGACTAAAAATAAATCCCTTTCTATATTCACCATCCAACTCATGGCAGAAGTTAGTCCCTTAAAAAATTTTATGGGCATTTTAATACATCCTATGATCCTGCAGATTTGTTTTTGAACAGTTGACCAAAGAATTATACCTTACCTTACTTCTCTTTGTGCCTGAATTTGCTAAAAGGATGATTGAAACCAATGTTTCATTGGTGTTATGCTATTATTTTATGGCTATGATTGCTTACTGGTACTATTTGTTTTATTATCTGGAAATTTGAATCTCTTATCCTTAAATTTTCTAAAACTTTATATCTAAATATAGTGAAAAAAAAAAAAAAATTGGGAATGAAGAATCCTCATTCTTCTAATTCATGCTTTAGAAGTGCTGCCATATCAGTAGGTGTTTCCTTCCTTTTCCTTTTAGTTTTTAAAGTTTTAAATCCATCTGATGCAAATTATAAATGGGTGCAATTTCATTGAAATTCTGTATCTTCTCAAAGTTTGTTGTGCTTGCACGCTTGGGCTTCAATCGCTTTCTTCCATTTTATGAGTTCAGTTGTGATGGGATGTATTGTTTTAAATTTGCAGAGCTCCACTTAATTTTTTTCTCATCTCTAGAAACGAAAACACCCTTTTAGTTTCACTTTTCACTGAATGGCATGATTGTTCTAACACTTCCAACTCTGTTATCTACAGATGATTTTAGATGTTACAAGTGATATGGCAGCAGTCGAAGTAGGAGGAGGACCATGGTTTAACACTTGGAAAGGGAAGACAACTACACCGGAGCTTCTCAACCGTGCTCTTAATGTTCCGGTCGATGTGGAAGGGATATTCAATTTTCTTCCACTGTTCAAACCCCCTGGTTTATAAGCAGCTGGTTAATTCATTTAACAAATGATCTTTGCAATTAGACACAGAAAAAAAGCCAAGCTAAGGTTCAGTGATATGTTTCTGTGAACCATATGCAATTTCATAATTCATGTTGTAAAATTTGAATTTTAATCAAAACGCGCAAACTTGGAAATATTTGGTACTTCGTAAATTGTTGTAAATTTCAATAAATAACTGACTGATATATGATTTAATTCCTGGACTTTTACAAAAAAAAAAAGATACTATAATATCTGAATTTTTTATATGATCTTGTGGCCTCGGAATTTCTCTTTTTTTTTTTCTTTTTTTACACTTTACCCTCTGAATTTCACCTCACAGTTAAACAAATTTTTTTATAAAGGAATTCAAGAGAGCCACAGGGTTAAAAATGAATTTAGGAAGCAACAAGTAACTTGGTATACATATATTTTAAGTCTAATAATAGTGCAACGTGTTGGTGGTGGTGTGCCCACTAAAGTGTGACCTATACAGTTTGAAAAAAAAAATTAAAGAGAAAAAAAAAACGTACTGTTTGAAAAAGCAAAAGGTTGGTTGTCAACCATTCAAAAGTCGGCAACCAACTACGAAATTAATGCAGAGCCGTGTGTAACAAACACATGACTCTCTCATTCCTTCTCCTATAAATAGGAAAGGATGTTTTTCAGTTTAGATGTACCAACAAAACGCGAGAGAAAAATTAGAGAGTTCAGTTTTAAGAAGGATTCTTAAAACTAAGGGTTTAGAAAATAGTGAAGATTATTAAAGTGTTTTTAGGAAACACTTGTGAGTGCCACTATTTTGTATTACTCTCTTTATAAGCCTACTATTTTTAATAGTGAAAGAAAAATATTCGGAGTTGTTCCCATGGACGTAGCCCTAAATAGTTGAGGGTGAACCACGTAAATTTCTGTGTGTCCCAATTTTAATTTTTCCGCTGCTTAATTGTTCTCGTAATTTTATTGCTGGTATACTAACACAACCCTCTTTTTTTTTTTTTTCCTTTCTTTATTTCTTTCTTTTAATAATAAACCGATCTCACTGCTCACTAGTTAACAGCAGCATTGATTTGAACCGGTGATTTTAGTCTAACGAATTAGTTTCAACGAAGTTTTGATACGGTTCAACCTTTATTCTTTGCTTTTTATATGAAACGGGCTAGAACTTCCAATTTCAATCTCAACAATAAACATATAAGAATCAAACCGAGTTCTTGAACTAGCAATTTCAATCAGGTTTAAAACTGAAACTGGCAGACCGATTCTAGCACTAATGCTAGCTACTTTTCTTCTCGTCTTTTTTTTTTTATTATTATTTTTTTGTTTTATTTGAAATGAAATCACGTGTTCCAAAACTTAGTTGTCAAAATCATGAATTTATTCGTACGGTTTTACGATTCTATGAATCAAAATCATAGATCGATTTTTTTTTTTTTTTTTTAATCTAGCTACTTTTCTTCTCGTCTTTTGTTTTTTATTATTATTTTTTTTGTTTTAATTTGAAATGAAGAGATCACTGGTGTTTCCAAAACTTACTTTGTCAAAATCATAGGAATTATTCGTACGGTTTTTACGATTCTAATGAAATCAATAATCATAGATCGATTTTTTTTTTGGATTTTTTTTTTTTTTTTGTTGAAGAGAATCATAAATCGAATTAACACGTACTTAAAACTGAAATTTGAGTAAAATTGTATCAAAATCACATGAAATTACTTTAAAAAGGTTAAAATGATTTTATTTTTTGGTTTACCATGCTTTGTTTTGTAATATTATTTTTATTTTATTAAAGATCTTTTAGTTTTATTTCTAAAATATTACTACCTGATCCATAATACTTGTCACATTTAAAATTTCACGTCCCTTAAAAAAATTACTAAATTTGTCTAAGTTATAATAAATTATTGAGTAAAATGATTATATCACCCGTAATTTAATACTAATTCTCTAAGAAACAATTAAATTGAAGCAATAATTATTAATCATATATAAAGGGTAAACATGAAAAAAAATATTTATTATTTCTTGAAACACAAATATGATAAGTATTTTGAAATAAATTATTTTCTCAAGTATTATGGAACAGAGATAGTATGATTTTAGTTTATGATTATCCTCTCTCCGTTTCTAGGTTTAAAAAGCAATTTTAATACCTTGATAATTATTCACTTAAGAGATTCATGATGTTGAAAAGAAATGAGGATTTTTTTTTTTTTTTTTTTTTTTTTTTTTTTTTGTCCTTCCGAGATGTAAATAATAAATACATAAAAAAAGAGAAAATAAAAATGAGGTTTTTTTTTTTTTTTTTTTTGTCCTTTCGAGATTAATATAATACATAAAAAAAGAGAAAATATAAATTGATTATTAAATTATAATTAAATTAAAGACGCTGTGTCAAATGTAAAACCCTTGAAACATGGAAATCATCACTGATTATGGTTAAAAGATAAGAAATCATTTTTATTACCAGTAAAAGATAAGAAATCATCATATTCACATGTGCAAGAAAATAGGATTCCGTAAAAAGCATTTAGAAGTGTCATATTCAATTATAGTTAATTTATATATGATTTGCATTTAAAACATTATTGTAATTACTAATTATAATTCAACAAAGTACTGCGGAGCTGATACAGTAATACTCTATCAAAAGTATTCTATTTAGTTTTTTACTGATGTAAGAAATGGAAGATCTCAAATTTGAGTGCTAAATAAATTAAAAAAAATATATACATATGCATATACATATATATGTGGTTGAATGAGCCTCTATCTATATATGTAGTCCCCAGCTCTAAAGCTCTGTACTCGTACGGATCCTACCCTCCGAAAATTGAAGAAGATGGGTGCTTTCAGAGTTGTTTTGATGTTAGTTTACTGTGTTATAATGGTTAGTGATTTTAGTGAAGCAAATCTACATGGAGCATTATCAGCATATAAAAGAAAACTGATTGATCAGGCAAACAAGGATGGTCCTTATCTGGGTTTGGTCATTCCCAACCTTTTTGAGATGAATCCTCTTCTTCAATCTCCAAATTTCACTGCTACTGACCTCATCATTGATTTTTCTGGTAATTACAGGCACATGGTTCATTCACTACCTAATTCTTCATTTCTTTTGATACATTTAAGAACAGTGTGTATCAAGATTTAAACTTCTAATAACTTTCTTTTTGTGTATTGCTTAAGGAAGGAGATTTCGGTTTGGAACCATAGCTGAAAAGAAGGTTATATTGGTGATGACAGGACTAAGCCTGGTATGTATGAAATTTTTCTTTTTAATTTCTTTTTTGTTTTCATATATATCTTCTTAATTTAATTTTCTTCTTCACTATATATATACATGTATTGCAGATAAATGCAGGTGTAACCACACAGCTACTGCTGAGCTTTTTTAATGTAAACGGAGTTGTTCACTATGGAATTGCTGGAAATGCTAACCCTTCTCTTAATATTGGAGATGTTACTATTCCTCAATATTGGGCACATTTAGGTCTTTGGAGTTGGCAGGTGCATATATTTTTATTTATTTTTACTATAAATTGTCAGTGTTGAAGTCGTTTTATATGAAAATAGTGCATCTTATTTATGTAAAATCTTAGTTAGGTAGATTTGACAGAGTTCCAGTAAGTGCATTGAATGATAATTAATGTCCTAACTTTGAAATCATGGGGTCAATCTTAATTGCGCAGAGGTACGGAAAAGGTCCCAAAGATGAGCTGCCATTAGAATCAAATGGTGACTACACAAGAAAAATTGGGTACATTAAATTTGCAAATTACAGTACGAATGTGAGTGAGTGTGGTTCACATGATAACTTGTTGAACAATGTTTGGTACCAACCTGAAGAAGTTTTTCTAGTGGATGCAACTCCTGAAAATAGGGGACATGCCTTTTGGGTTCCTGTTGATTCCAATTACTTTCAAATTTCCAAAGCTCTGGAGGTAAGATATTAGTTCCTTAGTTCCTATCTATATTATCATATCTGGAAGCTCGATGAAATTGAAAAAATAAACATATATTAGCAGAGGTGAAAGCAATCATTTAAATTAAGAGAGAAAGCTATAATTACTAAAATAATTACTTATTTTTAGAGCATGAAACTACAAGGATGCTTGAACTCAACAACATGTTTATCGGAGACACCGAGAGTGGTGACAGTAGAAAGAGGAGGAAGTGCAAGCATATACTTAGACAATGCTGCTTATCGTAGCTTCATATATAAAAAGTTCAATGTAAGTCCAGTAGAGATGGAAACTGCAGCTGTGGCTTTGATTTGTCATCAGCAGAAAATTCCTTTTATTGCTATTAGGGCTCTTTCAGACTTGGCTGGTGGTGGATCTGCCCATTCTAATGAGGCTGACACTTTCACCTCTCTTGCTGCTAACCATTCTGTTGCTGTCGTTTTGGAACTTATCAAGCGTTTGCCATTAACCAAGAGGCATTCTTAGAGATGATTAATTAATTATTTGGCCAAGAGGGGGTCTTGCCCACCATGATTAGGGTTGTCAATGTTTAAACCCTAACTTCTGCATTACGATTAATTACAATAAAATTTTTATTAATGTGTTAGTCTTTTACTATATATGTATAAACATGAAAGTTCTTTTTTTTTTTTTTTTTTCATTTTTTTTTTTTTTTTTCATTTTTTATTATAATATTGAAGATCTTATTAATATAGAAAAATTATAAACCATATTTTTACAAATTTTTTTTTTTTTTTTTTTTTCATTTTTATTATATATTTTGAAGATCTTATTAATATAGAAAATTATAACCATATTTTACAAATTCATATTCCAAAAATTATTACATTAAAATAGACATGCTAAAAAAGAAATAAAAATAAAGCTGCATTCCTAATTAACAACTAATAAAAAATAATTAACAGTAATTCCTACATTTAGGGTATTATTGTTATTATTATCCCTTTCTCCCCTACAAGGACCATAACCCTTAATACAAGCAAGATAATACCCCAAGTTAACCAAGCTCATAACAGCAAGAAGCCGGTAATCCTTCCTTTATTGCAATTTCTCTCCTGAAACTCTCTACGATAGCGGAGGATGCCATGGATGCAGAGGAAAACAGAATCCTATTCCCATTCTTTGTTTCAAGCTTAAACGAACAGAATTTCCAATGAGCTTTGATGTCAGAGGGATAATTATGTGCTTGTATAAGCTAACCCAAATAACTAGGGAGATAATGATGAAAACTCCAATGGAGCCAGCAGGAATTTCGAAATTTGAAGTTATGTGTCTGTCCATAGTGGATGCTTGGAGTACTGGAAATGAGCTTTGGCTTACTGTCACAGACATTATCATTCCTGTTGAACATATTGGGCTTTTTTTGATTAATGCTTTTAGATCTTCTACTTGATCTATTGTGCAGACTCCATGGATCTGAAGATCTTCCTTCTGGCGAGGTGTTCTTCAGGATCTATGATGATGCAAGCTTTGTTTTAAAACCTCTGAGTGATAGCAAAAGGTGGACAACATAAATTATTTTCAGAAAGTTATCACATGGAAAGGTGGGAACGGTACACTTCTCTTCTCAAGAACTTGAGCGAACCCAGTAAGCAAGCTCGCCTTAGGTTTCGACTTGACATAGAAGGAAGAAGCAAGAAAGAAGAAAAGAGTTGACAGAATCATGACCACTACAGGAACTCCAAAAGCCCATTTTCCACCCCATCATATCTTGAATATAAACAATACAAGTAAGTGCACAGTCTAGATATTGCATCATGTGAAAGCTGCGCTAAAAGAAAAGACCAATAAGAGCTGTAATGTAAACAAGTGACATAGGGACGAAAGGGGGATGTCTTTCATCAGCCAGCACCTTCAACAGCCAGTGGGACAGATGCCGACACAGATTCGATTCTAGATTCAAGATGGGTACGACCGATGACCAGGCAGGGCGGGATGAAGCAAGCAGCAAGGGATTGGCTAAATAGAGAGATGCGACCGGGAACGGGATATTGAATGGAAAGAACGAAAGCGACGTACGTACTGGATTGACCAGCGTGTCCCAACTACTCTACTTCCCTATTTCTTGCTTTTTCACCTCTGGTGCACTCTTTCATCGAATTAACCGATAGAGAAGAAAGAGATAAGCAATGATCGGACTAGACCAATGAAAGCGGACCAAGATTTTTCTTCGTTAGCCAAGCGCCTCTATTACAGAAGAGAAAGCGATGCGCCCTATTGGCCGGCCGAAGAACATTCTTATAAAAGAATGAATGGGAAGCAGGTCCGGTCTACATTATATTGCTAGAGTTATCTTTACTTCAATAACTATTGAAACAGAGGTTACAACATAGTACCAGCTAACGAAGCTTCCAAAATCCCTGCATTTTTAAGGTTTTTTTCCCTCGTAACGAGTTGATCTGCACCGAAGGCTAAAGAACACGACCTTACACCACCTGCTCCAATGGATATGAGACCAAACGATAAAGCAGAAGCTGTAATGTCGTCACCGATTGACAAGTGTCGCAATCACAAGGGGGTGGCCTTGCTCGTCTAAACATAGTTGTTGACCATTGTAGAATCGTCCCCTTTTAACTTGTCTAATCATGTTGTGGAAACATAGTGGTCATTACTATGATTCACGGACACGGAAACGGGAAACGCGGAAAGGGACACTGGGAAAGGACATTTTCAAAAACATATAGAAAAGGAAATATGAAGTAACGAGAAAATATAAAAAATATAGGAGGTTTATTTATAAATTTAAAAAATATAGGAATAAATATGAAAATAATTTAGAAAGAGTAGATTTAAAATTTTTAAAGGACAATCAATTCATAAGTTTTACTCAATAAAAAAATATATTTAAATGTCAAAATGAAAAAATAATAATAAAATTCCGTTAAATTTGAAGTTTGAATATTAAAATTAAAAATATGATTATTTGTCCTTTCAAATAAAATTTGCAAATCATCAATTTTATTGGATTTAAAATTTGATTTTTTTAATGTAAGAAATGTTTCTAACTAAGGAAACGGATTTTTAATTTTCAGTATTTATGAAAATAGATTCAGTACGTTTTCGAATTATTTTCATTTTTAAAATGTTTTTAAAATGCGAAAACATCAAGGTATCACGTTTCCGTGGATGACAGGTGGTCAAATACAAAATCATGTTTGGCATTAAGTCAGTAACCGAAAACTTGCGACCCTCTCCAATGCCGCACTTGCCGACACAAATTAAGTAAGATTGTTTTCAGAAATACGTAATTACGAATTAATTAATTAAAACCTTAATAATCACTGGGACCCTAATTAATGAAAAAAAGAAATATAATAACTAATGATTAATGTTTTGATTACCTATACAATGAAAGGCAAGGCTTTAAGGCCACCTCTTGATGGATTGCTGTTTAGGATTAGTGGCTTTTCGATCATCTTCTTGTTGTTGTTATGGTTGTTTTAACATTTTTTTTTTTTTTTTTAAATTTCTTCTTCTTCTTCAGTTTTGAGAAATGGAGAGAGAGAGAATGGGAAACACTGCATGAAAGAGGGTGATGAGCTGGCTGAATTTATATTGTCACTAGCGTCATACCCATGCTATGTATAGCTTTAATATATAATTTTTTATTAATTTTAAATTTTCTCAATTATAATATTATTAATGTTTTTTATTATTGTAATATTTCGTGTAATTTTATTTAATTTTATTGTTCTATTTGTCTAGAATATATATTTTTTCCTTTTTGTCTTTCTCGTTAAAGTATGTTTAAAATAAATATTAGATGCATTTTTAGTATAAAACACTAATTGTAATAAGTTTTTTCCAACTATATTTATTTCAAATATTTATTTGAAAATTTTTTATATATTATTCAAATCACAGTTAAATTCAATTAATCTTTTTTTTTTTTTGAAAATGTAAATACATTCAACTAATCTAAATTATATAACAAATGTTTCAACTTTGAAACTATTTAGTGAATTACAATTTAAAAATTTTAAATAAAATAAAAATGTATTATAAAGCTCTCACTGTAAAAAACATATTCTAGCTACAGTTATTTAAAAACTATATTTAAAATGTTTTTATATATTTCGTATCATTCATAATATTTATTAAGCGGTTTATTGTGCAAAATATTTATTTAAATTAATTTTAAATGACTTGAATTGAAATCACAATATTTAGTCCTTTGTTTAATCAAATTTTTAGCGGTTTTATTGTGCAAAATATTTATTTTAAAATTAATTTTAAAAATGACTTGAATTGAAATCACAATTAATTTAGTCCTTTGTTTTAATCAAATTTTTATTATTAGTTTTTTTATTATTAATATTCAAATGAAAATGATAAATATATTGATAATAAATAATCATTTATTATATACTGATTGTGATTATTAATTTATGTGAAATTAATTACAACTATAGAAACTTAGAAAAATGCAATCCTATTTGGGTTTTTATGGTTATATATTTGTTTCACACTATGCATAGATAATTTAGTATATATGATTTTAATATTTAAAATTTAATTTGGTTTATATCTCAAAATTTAGTAAGATAAATAAATTTAGAAATTTGCCAATGTTTAAATTTAATTTATAAATATAGTAATTTTATAAAATTGTAATTATGATAATAAACCATTTTTTGGAAATAATAATAATAATATATAATAATGTTACAAAATTACAATATTATAATTTAATTTTTGTTTATTTTATATAGTCAATAAACTTTATGATTTTGAAATGACTATTTTTATAAATTGTAATTATGATAATAAACCATTTTTGAAAATAATAATAATAATAATAATAATGTTACAAAATACAATATTCTATTTAATTTTGTTTATTTATATAGTCAAATAAAACTTTATGATTTTGAAATGACTATTTTTGTAGTAATTATTTGTTTAATCTTTTATTAAGTTAAATGATCATTATTTCTTACTATATTATTGATTACTATGTTTTAGCATTTATGCTTTGCATTTATTTATAAATTAAAGTATTTTGGAATCCTATGTAGTATAACTTAACTTTTCTAATCCTATATGGCATTATAATTTTTCTAATCCTACATGGCAATACATAGCAATTCCACTTGATATTTTCTAAGGAAAAGATGTCTATATATTGATTTTGTATGAAAATATAATATTAATTGTCAACACGGGTTATAATATTAATTTTTTATTGAAAGTAATAAATTCTTACCTAAAAAATTTATAGCTTTTACCTCATGTTTTTATTGCTATTTTATTATTATTATTATTATTATTATTTTGAGGTGCAAAAACTAACCTAAATCAAACAAAAGTAATTCAATAATTATGAATTTAAGGTCAGAAGTAATAAAATCAAAAAAGAATTCGCAAATGATAGACCCCTCTAATTATTTTTACAATTTATAAAAACAAGAATAAGACAACATTCTTTTCAAGAAAAAAAATGGAAAAAATAATTATGAAAGCAATAACAAATATAACTGTAATCCAGTAGTGTTTAATAAAAAAAGACCATTGGATTTCTCTTTCTATTTTTTGAAAATAAGCAAAAAAAATTTTAGGACTTTTATTAGAAAAATGAAAATCAACGATTAATTTTTTTTCTTAATAAGATGTTAGGTATATACATTCATAAATACACAACAAGTGTTTTATAAAATAAGATAATGAATAAAAATTTACAATTTCTCATTAAAATTATAAAAGAGGATTAACCAGATCATGTAGGTGATCCATTCACGAATCAAATTGATACAAAAATAAATTTTTATTGAAATGAAATAATTCTTTCATTTAGAAAAAAAAAAGTGAGAATAGTATTTAAAAATATATCTATTTTTAGCAAAAATATTACTTAAATTATATTTAAGTATTTTTAATTTGATGGTAAAAAAAAAAAAAATCAGAGATCAGAGATCAAATAAAAATTTCAAACCTTAAATGTGTTCAGTAGGTATCAGTACCCAAACCTGCAATAAACGGATCGGATATTTTAGAAAACCCGATCCATTGCCTACCTAGGAAAATCGTAGGAAATAATGTATTTTTCAGACCACCCCTCACATTTTACAAAATCCAAAACTGCCACCCCACTTTTTTCTCAAATGTCAACTCCAATCATAATAATAACAAAAATCGCCCCCATTTCTCTTCGCGACCTGGTTTCTCTGCTAATCTGCTCGTCGCCTCCATTGACGTTCCCCGGGTGGGCTTCAAACTTTCCTTGAGAAAATCCCCAAGCTACCCCACCAAAGGATCGCTCTCTTCCTCTCTACGAACCCTAGTTCCCTCTCTTTCCTGAAATCGGCAAAATTTCGTCAATTCTATCGAGAGGAAATATATTCATATATAAATGGAGAGGATTATAGGAAATAAATACAAGCTGGGTCGTAAAATTGGAAGCGGATCATTCGGTGAAATCTACATAGGTATCTTTCTTTTTTCAATTCTGTATTGTTTTTGCTCTAACGATTGATTATATAATCTTTCTGATTGTTGTTAAGACTATGGAAAATTTGATTTCAGCCAGCCATATCAGCAGTGGTGAAATAGTAGCCGTGAAGATTGTGAGTATTTTATTAATTAACTATGTTTTTTCTCGAGCTGATTTTGGTGATACTATTAAATCAAATTTCAGCTGTTATGGTTATCTTGTTCTGATAAATATAAGGGTTTTGAAGAGACGCCATTTGGTTTTGTTTTATAGGAAAACAACAAAACAAAGCATCCGCAATTGATGTATGAAGCCAAATTGTATAGTATTCTTCAGGGGGCGAGTAAGTATTGTATGCTTTTATGTGTTACTTGAAACACGATTTTATCCCAGTCGTTTTTAAAAAATTTGTTCATGTTTCAGGTGGTATTGCAAGCATGAGATGGTGTGGGGTAGATGGGGATGATAGTGCACTAGTAATGGATTTGCTGGGACCAAGTATGGAAGACCTATTTGTTTACTGTGGGAGGAAATTTTCACTCAAGACGGTATTGATGTTGGCTGATCAGATGGTAATTACCAAGTTCGTTAAATACTGTTAGGCTTTAGGTTGTGGTAGCTGTTTGTGGCATTGCTCTTCAGTTTATGTTTGATAGATCGCAACTGTTGGACATTTTGTTCATGCACTGAAAAAAAAATCTGATGGACTATGTTCTTTTGTTTCTCTTTCATTTAAATGCAGATTTCAAAAATAGAATATTTGCATTCTAAGGGGTTTTTGCATAGAGACATCAAACCAGATAACTTCGTCATGGGTCTTGGAAGGAAAGCTAATCAGGTAACAACTCCTGTTATAAACTTGTCTTCAATGTTTACTTGTGTTTCTCATGCAGTATGTTTTCTTTTCTGGCTTTTATCAAATTTTTTTTCATTTTACTACCTTACCAGGTCTATGTCATTGATTTTGGACTAGCAAAAAGATTTAGGGACTCAACGACAAATCGCCATATTCCTTACAGGTACATATCGTATAAGCAATTCCTTCTTAATATCTGATGGATTTTGAGATTCATTTTCAGCGATTATGATGGTGTTACTTGTGTGTTTTTCTGTGTCATGGAGGTGAAAATAAAACTAGTAATGCAAGTTTCATGTGAAAATAGAGGATTGGATCATTTATATGTTTCTTTTTGGTACATTTGAATATTAAGCGAACTATGAGGTCACAACTCTTTCCTTCTCATGACCGCTCCCATCCTTTCCAATAGGATTCAAACTTAAGATCTTCTGATAGAGATCCCAAGCATTAGCATTGGGCTGTCTATTTTGTACCTATCTACTAGATTATGGACTTGGCTTTTGTATTGCAAGGTGAGATAAAAAATTCTCTGTGGAAGTGATTACTACAACAAACAGAGAGAAAATGGTTGTCTAATATTTGCTGGCTGGTGTTCAAACTTGAAAGCGATGTCATCATCATTTCTGTAATAATGGTTGTTTTAACTTAGTGAAGGCCAAGCCTTAGTTTTTTGAAGTTGAATTCAGCCCTTTATGTCATTGATTTATTTTACCACAAATGATTTTATCTTTCTCTTTGTAATAAGATTTCACTGTCATCCCTCATTAATCTTTGATCCTCAAGTTCGTCATTTTATGAATATAGATAGGGCAATCACGCAATTCCTTTTGAGGTATTGCATTCATCTGATATAATTTACTTCCACTTAGAAAGCATCTCTGGGAACTCTTTTACCACTTTCTTGAAAGCAATTGAAGAAGATTCATATCCTCCAGAAATGGTTCATACTGTACATTATCCAGAGATTATTAATTCGGGTGTTTTTTATACTGGAAATAATCCATTTCATCTTTTCTGGGTGCTGTTATGTCAATGAACAACCGCAGCTATTTTTCTAATCTTTGTTTATGGCATGACTTTTTTAACCTTCATTTCTGTACCTTAATTGACTATATATCTTTCTTTACATTCTTTGACAAACTCAAAACAGAGAAAATAAAAACCTAACAGGGACTGCACGCTATGCAAGTTGCAATACTCATCTTGGAATTGGTAAGTTAAACTTAGAAATGTTTGTTAGCCTGTTTGGTACTGGATGGAACTTTGGAGCTTTACTCACTTTTTGATAATCTATTCAGAGCAAAGCCGTCGGGATGATTTGGAGTCTCTTGGCTACGTTCTTTTGTACTTTTTGAGAGGAAGGTATTCTCCTAAGTATTAATGCTGTCGCTGTAGTTGAAATGTCATTTACAATTATTGATGCTTAAGGAGAGATTTTTATGCACATTTTATTTCAATTACAATTAAGGAATGGGGAACATTTCAACTAGATGATATGATAACTTGGTCTTGACTATGTAATAATTGGTGTCGTCATTTAGCCTTCCATGGCAGGGTCTGAAAGCAGCAACAAAGAAGCAAAAATATGACAAAATATGTGAAAAGAAGTTATCAACTCCAATTGAGGTGTGTATTCAAATGTGTTTTGACTCAGAGGTTATATCCTGATTTGCAACAGGATGTATTTATTTTTCTTAGAAAATTGGCTTTTAGTATAGTTATAAGAATGGCTCTGCTCTCAAATTCCTCCTATCTTAATTGAGACATGGTCGCACAACTCATTTTAAGATAACAGCTACTTGAAATATATATGATGCTTAACCTTAACACGAGTATTTCAAGAGTGTTGCTAGCATGCTTATGTGCTTGGGATTATTACATCCTCCTCTGCCCCCTCTTTTCTATTAAACATATGATTGAATAAGTTAATTGGATGTTAAATCTGAACAATAATGGTTTTGTTTTTGAAAGGTCCTCTGCAAGTCACATCCTGTAGAGTTTGCATCCTACTTCCATTATTGCCACTCCTTAACATTTGATCAGCGACCTGATTATGGATTTCTGAAGCGGCTATTTCGGGACTTGTTTTCTCGGGAAGGTAATTAAATCGATTAAAGCTTAAAAGTTTTATTTCTCCATTCTTTTGGAAGAAATCCTATTTCGTTAAGCAGGCTGATAATTTTTATTCATTGTTACTTGCTTTTTTTTTTCCCTGTTTGGTCGGTCTTTGCTACCAAAGCATGATTACTTTCTTTCCCCTCTCCCCCCCCCCCCCCCCCCCTTTCCCCTCTCCCCCCCCCCCCACCCCCCCTAAGCTGAGATTATTGTCCAAAAAGTTCAAAAAAGTTTCATATAAAAAGCTATTAAATCTTTAAGCTGAGATTATTGTCAAAAGTCAAAAAAGTTTCATATAAAAAGTTAAATCTTTTATGGTTTTACTGTGTAAATTCTTGTTTGGCTATGTTTACTTTTTCTAATTGGTTTTTTATTTGCCTTCTTCTTTTTCAAAAATATCTGGCAGGATATGAGCTTGATTACATTTTTGACTGGACCATTCTAAAATATCAGCAGACACTTGCAAAGAAACAAGCCCAATCGTCGGTTAGTGTTTTAAAACACAAAAGTTGTCTTTCTCTTCCTTTTCTTCTTTCTTTATTTAACTAGTTGTCTCTTATGAGTTACACAAAGACTTATATGCAATAAATTTAATTTGTGTTTCTGAGCTACAAGTTTTTGGTTTTTCTTATGTATGTATTTTTACTATATGATTTAGTTAATCACAGATGCATTAGTTAATCATCAGCAGGTACATGAATACATAATTTGCATTGTTTCTAGGTTGCTTGAATTTTGATTTATTTGTTTCACATGAGATTCTTAGGGCTTGCAGCCAGTTTCTGGAGTTACTAGTAGTCGAACTGTGGCTGTGGATCTGGATAAGCATAAAGGTAAGCTCCAGTATTTCCATTCTGCTTTATTGGTGGTTCGTTTTTACTCGCTGCAGGAAGTTGTGTATAAACTGCATGGTATAAATCTTGTGAACTGATAGTCTAATAATAATTAAATCTGCTACTTTAAATTGTGAGGAAAATTCTGTGCGTTGTTCGTGACATGTTCAGTGGATGTAATGATTTGATTCTGGTTGGTGGGTGAGGGAACATTATAACTCCCCAGTAAATGGAAGTCTATTGTGAAAAAATGTGAATTTCTATCACTTTATAAATTAATGCTTAAGCCAGCTACTTGAGAATTGGTTGGCAACCTTTGATTTTACCGAAGGAATAGCAAAATAGAAATGAGGGTATTTTTTTTCAATTTCAGGCGCCAATGGCAAATTGTATTCAGCTGAAGTTACAGAGTATAGAGGATCAAAGAATGCTGTTCGCCCTGATGTTCATATGCAGACCAGATCATCTCAGAAATTAGGCACTGATAATCCAATTGACAAACGTGTAAGTAATCTATTTCCTCCTATCTGATATTGGATATGCTTGAGTGCCTTGATTGCATATTCATTATTCAGGTGATACAACCTTGTCTTTGTATCTGAAGGCTGCTTTGCTCCTTACTGGCTGTGGCAATTATGTTTCAACTTTATCGTGCCCAGGAATGGTTTTTTTGCTGAACAATAGTGTGTAAAATTTTATATCTTTGCAGATTGTGACTGATACAACAATGCCATCTACTTCATCTGCTCTGCCCAGTTCCTTTGGAAGAAATGTTAAGAAACTAGAGGGTTTGAATGAAGCTTCAACCATTGGTCGCAGTTTTGGGAACAAAACTGGTGTCAGCACCTTGATGAGAATTTCTTCAGCAAAGTAATTGGTGTGTTTTTTTTTTTTTTTTTTTTTTTTAGCAAAGTAATTGGTGTGTTTTTTTTTTTTTTTTTTTTTTTTTCTCGTAATCTACATATTCTATTGCCTTAAAAATCTTGCAATAACAATTTCATGGATTGCCAGCAAGCCAATTTTTTTTTTTTTTTTTTTTTTTTTTCTCGTAATCTATATTCTATGCTTAAAATCTTGCAATACAATTCATGGATGCCAGCAAGCAATTGCTATAAACTGTGTTGTATTACTTAGGGTATCTGCCTTTTTTTTTTCCTCCCAGCTACACATTTGTTTGACAGAATCTGGATGGGATGTTGATATCATGAAGTTCAGAATGCTTGATTGCTTCAGAATCTCGATTTGCTCAATGCATCATTCACAAGGTGACCTCAAAATACGGACACATTGGATGGTGCTGTGTCCTAGCCCATTGCAGCTTGGTTTTTTTTTTTTTTTCTGCGTGCATGGATGGGGAAAGGGTTAAGCCCTGTTATAAGTTTGACTCCTTTGATGGATAATATGTTTGTGTTTCTTATAATCTTCTATTAATGGATCATAAAGGTTCCTTGGACGTTGTACAAGTATTTTGACTATGTATCTCATCTAATTCATGATTAAGTTTGCTTTTGTTCTTATTACTTCATATTTTTGGATTAAAGCTTTGGATTTTTACCTGGATCAGTTTGAATCTAGGTACCTGGGTCCTTCACTATATGAAAAAAACAGTACAGTACTCTAGTGTTACAGGTACCAAATTATCTTGTTAACAGTTGCCATTACTGCTCTATGGATGTTTTTGTGCTTGACCATTTATCTGTTTTCCTTTACCAGATTTTCTGTACTTATGGTTTGTTAGATGCCCATCTTCCAGTCAGTGTGTGGATTCCGGAATCCTCTAGTCCTTCCTGAGGTAATTAATGTACATCAAAGCTCTTTACATCTTTTTAAATGTTGGTTGTTGTCTAAAATTCTTCTTTTCATATTTTTGAGAGAGAGAGAGAGAGAGAGAGGGAAAAAAAAATGTTTTTCTTATTTGCAAATATTAGGGCCAGCTTAGAACCAGTTCTGATGTGTCTGTTTTGAAGGAGTGCATCTTGAAAACTGTTCTTGAAAGCTTTCACTAGAATAAGACTCACAAGTTAAAATCAAGGGTTAACAGATTCCACAAATACTGTGGAAGATTGATAGACTGGTAGATTCTTGCTCAGAGAGTCGATTCAAAAATCTCTTTTAGGTATTCTTTTGTGGGTTAATGCCACGTGCCTCTGATGCTTGCTTTTATTATGCTGTTACAGGGTTAAAGATGGTGTGAATGAGCCAAAGCTATGAAAGTAGACTCCAATGAGGCATAAGCTTCTGTTTCTTCTTTCTGATTGGCTTCATGAACTTGTATCCTTTTGATGTCAAGTGCAGCCGTGGGGTGAATCGACCGGCGTGATCTGTTCTTTTGGTGTATCCATTGCTCAATTGAAGCTCTCTTAGGCAGATTAGAGGTCACTGTTTCGGTATCGGCTGGTCCTTATAATTTTTATTTGGATGTATAAATTTAATGTTTCATTTGGTTATTTGCCTAAGTTATATTTTTATTCTAAGAAAAGAGCAATAATTGGTTAGGTAATGAAAGAAAAAAAAAATAAAGTTTAATAGCCAAAGAAAAACAAAAATAAAGTTTAATTCTTAGTATAATTGTTTCTCTTTTCTCGTTCAGAGTGAAATTTAAATATTTTCATATCATTTCATTTTATCTTATTTACGTTATTTAAAGACGGAAACTACTTTATGGAGAACACGAGTTTAATATTTTAGAGGAGAATATTGATGTCTGAATATCAAACTTTTAACCAAGGTATCAATTTCTTACATCAATTTGTCAACAAAGATAAGTATGCAACTTAGAAATTTAACAAATTGCATGTTAGCTTCAGCTAAACTTGAACAATAAAAGGTAATCGAGTATGATATTTGTCCCACTGGACCCAAATCTGTCATGGCTATCCTAAGTTTGAACCTTTAATAATTTAATATTTGAATGGCCTAACACCAATTATGTATGGAAAAATTAAAAAAAAAAAAAAGAGAAATTGCTTTGCCATCATTAGGTACCCAGGCTGTAGCCTTTGTGGATGCCAAGGTGAGTGTGAAATCTTAAAAATCTTGGATTGTTTTAATTTAATTATTGGAGGGGTGGGTTAATTCTAACACTTTGTTTGAAATTAAAAAAAAAAATAAATAAATAAATAAAAAAGAGAGAGAGAGCGGAGAGAAAGTAAAGGAGAGAGAACCAAATGGAGGGGTTACCAAATTGGAAGAGTGATGGATAGTATGTTGAGAAAATATGAAATGATTTTTTTATCTTATCGGTAACCGCTTTTGCCTTTGTGGCAATGCTATTTTTATTATTTATAATACATCTTGGTGTATCATTTATATTACCATTTAAAGTTTGAGAATGAGGATCTATCGTGAAATATTAGTACTTTAATATTTGCTGAAATGCTAGTTGAACGGTTTACAGGTATTGAAACAATTAATTTTATCGAATAAATTATCTTGCTAAATGTTTTTCATAAAATGTTATATTTAGGAGTAAAAATTATATCCACTAATTTTAAATTATTTATATTAAAATTTATTTAAAATTTTATATTTATAGTCGACTCAAATTTGATTAAAATTTCTTTAAAATAACCATATATCCATTTATATTTATGCTCTACTCATTAAAAATTTTATTCAATATATATCAGTAAGTAATCGTTTTAAATCTATTTAATTAGTAGAATTAGTATTAAAACACCCGCTCCGTTTCTGTCATTGTAGACTAATAATAACATACTGTAAAATATATAAAATATTTAGAAATGGCCATCCAAAATCCATGATTCAATTGTGCTATCGCTGCACGTTCATTTCATTGGTTTGGCTCCACTTAACCAAAGTTATGATTGTAATTTATTATTTCATACATCTTGAGATCATTCACTTAGAATTTTATATAATCAGGAGGTATAATTTCCTCGGATCATAGAGATTAAAGATTTTATTTCTTACGAGTAAAAATTTTCAAATTGATCCTTGACTTCCATTCCTGGAGAATTCGTTCCAATAAACTTTCTTATGAGTTTAAAATTGTGATCCAGCTGATAATCTTTGATCACATTTTCCCTCCCCATGGCCATGACTCTCTCACACGGTCCTAAACATAATGTAAATTTTTTACAGAAAATTTTCAAAAAAAAAAAAAAAAAAAAATCTTTGATCACATTTCCCTCCCCATTGGCCATGAGACTCGTCTCAACACGGTCCTAAACAATAATGTTAAATTTTTTACAGAAAATTTTTTCAAAAAAAAAAAAAAAAAAAAAATTACAAGGTTAATGGAAGGTTTGGGACCTTTAGAAAGGATAAAGTGGTAGACATGATGAGCCTCAAGTTATGATGAAAAAAAAAAAAAAAAAAAAAAAAAATTACAAGTTAATGGAAGGTGGGACCTTTAGAAAGGATAAAGTGGTAGACATGATGAGCCTTCAAGTTATGATGAAAAGCATTTGCAGAGAGAGATTCTCTTGAATTCACAAATCTCTTATCATAACTCCCTTAATTAAATAATATTCAATTACCTATAATTAATTTTTTTTTTCACTTTCCTAAAACTACCGGACAAAGGTAATTATTGTTTTGTCAAATTTAATCACTCTCATGCAACGTAGGTAACCTAATTTTCATATGACATAAGGAACGCAACTTTAATTAACTTCTACTAATAGGATTTTAATATGTAATACAAGTTTTTAAGTTGGGTTTCACTTCAAATATAGATTTAGATTTCTAGGTTAAGTAATTTTTTTTTGTTTTTTTTAAGATTAATGTCTGTTTCAACACTCTTGAAAAGGGAAATTCAGATTGGAAATTGATTCCTGACATTGTTTCCCATTTTGAGTCCTAGCCTATACCTCAAATGCAGAAATTCTCCACCTTTCTTTCTTTCACTGGTTTGTTTTTTCTGGTTGCAATACAAATTACGAAAATATAATGCCAAAGGGTTTATTCTTTTTTTTTTATTATTTTTTTATTTTTGGCTTTTCCCTAGTCAAAAAGAAGTCTTGAGGGTTGAAGTCAAGGTGAAATGTGGAAAAATATGAGAAATGGTAAAAGATAAAAGAAGAAAAAAAGCTTCAAAGTGGTATACCTTAATTACTTTGCAACTCTTTTCTTTAGTAATTTTTTGTTTCATGTATATATTATTAGTACCAAGCAAACAGGGACTTACTTCCTCCAATTCACTCTAAAGAGTGATTTATTTTTTCTCATTAACAACTTATTAGATTATTCTTTTTGGTAATTAAAAGTATCGCTAACCTATTTAATTAGAACTAAATTGTGCTTACGGTGGATAAAATCTCAATGAGCATTCACTTCATCTATGAAAATCAGACTCTCAAACTCACTTAAGAGAGAATAGAGTCTAATCACTCATTCTAACTGTGAATACATTTATTTAGCTAAATTGAATCAACAAATTAATTATCTGAATTTATATATAAAAAGAAAAAAAAAATCTTTTCAGAGCTAATTTAATAAACTATATCACTTATTGGAGAAAAAATAAAATTGTCTGCTGTAGTTACTTAATTCAAAATCAACTTTGAGAATATAAGTCTAGGTTTCTTTTTAAATTAAATAATTACTTAATTGTTCTTTTCAACTTTGCAATTATCACTCTTTATTTCCTTTAAATTACTTCATTTCTCTTTTTTCTTTTCCAAAATTGAGATTATGTAATATTTTTTTAATCCTCAAGTAATTACCTTAATTGACACAACATAAAATAGAGGAAGTATTTAATTTCCTATGTTTCAAACCTTATTTTTTCCACTTCTTGACAAAGAATTATGACCGCGAGAGGTCCCATTTCCATGGATTCCTGTAGAAAATTCCTTTTGTATTACCATAACCTCGCAATCAAGAGAATTATTATTAATTTTAGAATAGAAAAGTCCCAATTTAAAATTGAAATTCCTTAATTTCATAACTTTTTAATTAATCATAGAATTTAAATCACTTCATTTTATTTTAAAACATTTTTTCAATCCGTAGGTTTCATTCTCCAAACAAATAAAATAATGAAATGTGGAACTTCATAAGTTTACAAATGCATATAATTTAAATTCTATGATATCACATCAAATTAATCAAAACCACCCTTGGAACATTTCTACATTAAAAATAGAAAGAGAAGAACCCTAGCAATGATGAACCCGCCGCTCGAGAAAAATTTGGTTTTAGCACTTTAAGTATTAAAACGAAAGGGTGGAGTTAAAAAGGGATACACCAGAAGTTGAGGACAAAGGTGAACTGCCCTTTAAAGAGGGCCCCTTTTCTGCATAGCATACACTATATATTTATATCTTTACTTTTTGTTCACTTTCATCTTCTCCAATAAAGAAACAAGCAATTCTGCTTCACTTCCCATGTTAAATATCAAACAGTGCTCACTTTCTTCAATAGCTTTCTTTCATAGCATGAGAAGTTGCAGCAAAGGCCAAACGGGTGCAGAAGAGTCTGAACCAAAAGGAAATAGCAGACTCAGAAGTAAGCTTCTTTTTTAGTTATTATAAAGCTATAAGCATTTTAGCTTAGAAAAAAAGAATGAAACAAAACAATAGTTAACTATGTTCTTTTCATGGGTTTTGTGTAATTCAGTGAGCTCTTCCAGCACTAGCAGCACAAAGAGCTTATCATGGAAGCTTGAAAATATTGATGAAAGTGTTCCTGCTCTTTGGCAACCACCTACAGTCTCTTCTTGTGATGCACCTGAAACTCCTACTGAGTCTATGGAGTTTCTTGCTAGGTCATGGAGTCTTTCTGCTATGGAGCTTTCTAAAGCTCTTTCTAATACTCATGTTGCTTCTGATCATAATGTTAAAAAGCCAAATTTGCATTCTGTTGAAGCTGAAGGGCAAGATGAAAATGCACAAGCTCGCAAAGAATCTGTAAGATATATACCTTTGGTGTTCAATGCTTAAAAAAAAAAAAAAAAAAAAAAAAAAAAATGTAAAGATATATTACCTTTGGTGTTCCAATGCTTTTAAAAAAAAAAAAAAAAAAAAAAAAAAAAAATCACATTTGATCCTACCATTAATTTGCTTTCATCACTTACAGGTGTGCCGAGTGGCGCTAGTGGTAGCCTCCAATATCTCCCAAGAAAGGGACAGTGAAGAAAAATGAAGGTATTTTCTTCTTCTCTCTTTTCTGTTCCACTCTACTCCTTTTCAAACAGAAAAAAAAAAAAAAAAAAAAAAAAAAAAAATCACATTTTGAATCCTACCATTAATTTGCTTTCATACTTACAGTTGCCGAGTGGCGCTAGTGGTAGCCCTCCAATATCTCCAAGAGACAGTGAAGAAATGAAGGTATTTTCTTCTTCTCTCTTTTCTGTTCCACTCTACTCCTTTCAAACAGACAAATAGTCAAACATGTGTTAATATTTGCAACAGCTTAAAGGAAATATTGTTATTTCTGTACTAAAAGAAACTTACACTGGATTAAAATAGCAAATTCTTGAAAATTAAACCTCAAGTCAATGTAAGGCTTTATATGGCCAACTCTTGCTATACTCGAGCCTGCCTCTTTCAGAACACAGGAATCAATCCAGAATAAATGGTCCTAACAGAATATTAATTCTGTCATCAATGCAGGAATTATTCTTACTTCATCAAGCACTCAATCCAGAATTTCTTTCCAATCAACAACTGCTCAAAACTGGGGTATCTTATTATTCAACATTTTCAAAATAATTAATAATATTAGTGTGATCCTCATTGACCTTACTATTGTGCAGCTTTACAAAAGCATAATTAAAGGGCGAACAATGGGAAGATGGTTGAAAGATCAAAAAGAGAGAAAAAAACAGGAGATCAGAACTCATAATGCGCAATTGCATGCAGCTGTATCTGTAGCAGGGGTTGCTGCTGCTGTTGCAGCACTTGCTGCCTCAAATGCCATGTCTGCAGAAATAGCAGCAGCCCGGCATAAGACACCTTCCAAAACATCAGCTGCAATGGCTTCAGCAGCAGCTCTGGTAGCATCTCACTGCATTGAGATTGCAGAGGAAATGGGCGCTGAACATGATCAAATCTTAACAGTTGTCAACTCTGCTGTTAATGCAAGGACTAGTGGAGATATCATGACCCTTACAGCTGGGGCAGCTACAGGTATCAGAAAACTTTTTTGATTGATTCTAAAATTCACTTGTTTTATGATTCATATGTTCAACCAATTCAATCTCAACAAAATTAAGAAGACAACTTGGCTAAATGCTGCTGATAGAAATTGTATGCATAGATATAAATTGTCCTTCTAGATAGAGTATTCACCCAGTCTGAAATTAAATTCAGGATTGAAAATACAGGACAAATGAATGCAATTAATCAATGATTTTCTTGAGATGTTTTCTATTACCAAATGATAGAGTGCTATCTAAATTTCTAAGAAATATGCATGAGCAGCCTTAAGAGGAGCTAACACTCTAAGAGCAAGGTTGCAAAAGGGGCATGGAAGTACAGCTTTTGCTTTGGCGGAGGAAAAGGGTGAAGAAGGCAAAGAATCTAACATCGTAACAGCTTTGAATTTTGTGACTAGAGGTGGAGAACTTCTCAAGCGTACAAGGAAAGGTACATATTTTATAAGGATTTGTATGCAGTGTTAAAACCAGTATGATATAATCCACAAAAGAGATGCAACTGGCACTGACTGTCATGTAATATTTTATGGCAGGAGCTCTACACTGGAAGCAAGTTTCCTTTAATGTGAATTCAAATTGGCAGGTAAAAAGAAAAGCAGGAGATATTTATACTACGTAACTAAACTGAGAAACTACAAGCAATTAATTCGAGCAATTCTCAAGTTTAAGAGGAAATAAAAAACCACCTTTAAGTGAGAAATTCTAAATAAAAACTATCGTCAAATGAGGAATACTTTCGGAGAGTTCGGCTACAAATAAAAAAGACACAATACCTCTATTTCTCTGTAATTTTTTTCCTCTTAAAGAGCATCTGCTAAAATTTGATTAAAAACAGGTGGTAGCCAAAATGAAAAGCAAGCACATGGCAGGAACATTCACAAAAAAGAAGAAGTGTAAGCAGTCTCAAACCCATAACCTTCTAGGTACCTTCCTCTCTTCCTGTTCACTGAGTCTAGCCATGCTGTTATTACAGGTGTAGTCTCTGGAGTATTCATTGACATCCCAGCATGGCCAGGAAGGGAGAAAGAAGACAGCAATGGACAAAGAGCTTACTTCGGGATAAAAACAGCTGAAAGAGTAATAGAGTTTGAATGCAGAAGTAAAGGTGAAAAACAGATGTGGACTGAGGGGATTCAGCATATACTGAATTGCCATGGTAATATAAAACCTGAGTCATACTTTGATTGCTGCAAAAACTAGCCTTCGACTTTTGTAAAGTGATTAACAACAAGAAATGTATATTTCTGAGACTTCATTGGCAAGTAATAGTATCAAGCAAAATGTAAATGCACTTATAACAATTGTTACAGTCATATACAGAGCCGCAGGAAGGGTGGGGATCTACTAAATGAGGTTGGCATGGCATAAACCAGCATGTGCTATTTCTCATGAGAAAACAGATATTTCAAACAACACAGCATTCCACAACAAAATTGTTTAATAGATTCAGTCAAGCAGCTACCATGATACTCTGATCACTCCAGTTCCCTGAGAAAATCAACATTATCAACAAAGACCTGCAAGGAGGGATGAAAGGAAGTTACGTGGATAACAATCATCCAAGTGAAAAATAATAAGAAAGGAAACCTCTAAGTATCTATTTTAAGTTTGTTGCTTCATTTTAAATCTACCATGTACAATGAAATAATCTACAATGGATAACTGATATTGAGATAGGTACAAGTTTGATCTGTTGGTTTAAATCAAGCATCATTGGCCATTATGGAAATTAAGATGTTCCGAAAAAAATGTCATGCTCCACGATATTTGTGAGGAACCAATGCACTTTTGTTGCTCTTTCAATGCCAAACTCAGAACTGATATCTAGACTTCCATGCAAAGCTTAACCACATAAAGCTTTTTAAACCTGTTCTTGGTTTATAAGACAGTATGATTGATGCTCACCCTATAGGTGCCTTTTTCTCCTAAATTTGCTGACTACCTATTTCAAGTTTCAGTTGTCCGGAAACCACATAGTCTAGAGGACATTTGAAATGGTTATAAAAGAAAAATAAAAGCAAACCATATGTCAGCAGCAATGCTTGTAAAAAACCCAACAGGAAGAAGATTCTGAAAGTTCAAGATAAAACTCCAAATTAAAAGACCATACTGATTTCCATCCGTCAGGGTCCAAGCATGCAGTGATCTTGGTATTGATCCCTGGTAGAGGTCCAGGTTCAAGAATGACGTTTCCTCCACATAGTTTAATAGCTTCTGCACTCTTATAGACGTCATTCGTGCCTATTGCTATCTGATAAAAATACGAAGTTATGAACATTCAGTAGAATAACACAGAAAAATCCTGATAAGGAGACACCAGTATTGTAAGTAGCACATGCATTGTAGGCAAAACTTAACATAGATGCTATACAGGCTAAATTATTGAACTAGGTAACAAGGTAAAGAATTCACCTGTGCATAACCATTTCCTTTGTCATATTCTGTGATTCCATAGTTATATGTCAGTTCCAGCACAGCATTCTTATCTTCTGGACCA
Source organism: Jatropha curcas (assembly GCF_014843425.1). Next base: position 126,267 of record NW_023591179.1, on the reverse strand, counting down.
TACCCCATAAAACCTACTGTATACTGAAAAGTTATAATGACAAATTTTTATTAGGATAGTGTCTGATATACCTACCAATAAACATAAGGACAGGGAGAAAAGCTTTAGTAGAGAATAATTGGCTACAACTGGTGATGATGAATCAATGCTAAAATTAATGAAAACCATGAAATTTTGGAGAGAAAAGCAGTTAACTTCATAACATGGACAAGTTATTACAGACACAAAGGAAAAAAACAATCAGGTAAAAATTGAAAAAGAATTCATGTAACTTGTTGTTGCCAGGAAGGTGTAAAATTACCTTTGATTCTGGGTTATCCCTTTTGCGGAGGAGTTGCATGCCAAAGGCCTTCAAATTCAGGAAAGACTAGCATCAGAACTCGATGTAGTTTTATATTGATGATACCGTCTCTGATTTTAAACAATCTAGCAGCTTGAGACAGCATGCGTTACAGCTTACCTTCTTGTAGAAATTAATGGAGCGATCAAGATCACCCACCCTGAGCATCACTTGGCACATTGGCTCAGGTGTAGGCCCTCTCTGCAAAAGCTCAAATTTATAACCATCTGGATCTTCAACAAAAGCAGTTATTGTACTTCCACCTTTAACAATTCCAGGTTCTTGAGTAACTCTGCCCCCCTTTGCCTTCACAAGATTTACTGTCTTGGCAACCTAAGTTGACAAGGACAAGTGCAAACATAGCCATATATAATTAAGCTTAACCATAAAAGGTTTCAATGAGGTGCAATGCTAAATGTAGCTGAATAGAGAAACCCTGGATGCATATCTATTCTTCTAACATTTCTGAAGATCAAACTCTCTCAACTACTCAAAGCGAGAAAAGACATGTAAAATGTCCAGTTCAAAATGTAAATAACTTAAGGAAGCAATCATTTAAGCTTCTGTAATTCTATCTAGTCCCTTTTTGAAAATTTTTCAAATTAGATTAAACGCTTTGCCACATGCAATGCACAGCCATTTTCAATATTATCAATTGTAATTAAAAGCTTCAAGAAAGAAGCACTTACATCCTCTACTGCAATGCCAAAATGGCCAAATCCATTTCCGATGTTATACTTGTCAACTCCATAATCTGCATAGATTACAAAATTAAGACCCCAATAGAAAAAAAAAAAAAAAAATTCCAAAATCTTGAGCGAAGACCACAAAATATACTAGTACATGAACAACTACTATGCCATTGAATACTTGATATGAACAAATAGAGGAGGGATAACAACTTACTATAAGTAAGTTCAACAGTAAAATTGGAATCTTCAGGACCATATCCAAGAAAAGCATTTGTATATCTTTCCTCTGGAATGTCACGTTTTCTTAACAACTTCATCCCCAAGCATTCTGTGTAAAATCTGTTCATTTCTGAAGGCTTACAGACCCAATATTGCTGGAGTAAAAGTACGAATTGTGGACATATGAAGAAGTAAATAGGCATACTTTATTGTCTTTTCCAAATCACCAACACGGTAAACAACATGCAGCATTCTTCTTTTGTCATTGTTAACCCACTCCAATGCATTTTGATCAGCAATTGCAGTGCTCACCTGCGTCATTTTCGGAGATGCGCTAGACTCCATCACATTTCCATCCCCTCTTAACAATTTAGACGTTCTTACACCCAACAAATGAGACTCGGGGATAGCTGGATAACCAATCAAAGTCTATTAGCGGAGAAGAAAATCAACTTCAAACGAGTATGTATAGCAAGATAGATTTACAGTCTCAAGTCATCAAAAACAAAAACGAATACAAGATTACAAGAGAACCCAACAAATTGTCCAAGATTTATAAGAATTCATATCCAATATATATATATAGTTTTCTTTTCTCTTAATAACTCTATCAGAAGCATAATAGGGCTCACCCGAAATTCTAATTTATTTGAAATTTTAGTGTATAACTCTCTTAATTAACTCCATCGCATTGTAGAGTTCTATAAACTCCAATAAACATATTCTGTTTGTTGGCATTACCCATAAAAGCCATGTAAACAAAAGATGGAAGCATTCTTCGATAAGCCATTAGTTAGAAAACCCACCAAGAACAAAACTCAAGTTTAGTTGAACTGAACATAACTGTATAAAAGCCAAACAAGTACATAAAAATCAAGACATATCATATTCTACATTTCTCTCTCTTGGTTTTATCAGCATCAAACCGTCTAACTTTAACATATGGATCATTTACAAAGGGCAAATACTTACCAGCACCGAGTTGAAAGAGAGCAAGTCTTCGAGAAGGATTGCCATCGCTCCAGTTACTGCTGCTTCCATTCTGCAGAGAAGATAGCTTCAAAGAGTTTGAGTTAAAAGGAGATATATTCTTTTGCGTCGAGAGACAGAGAGGAGAGAAAGAAGATGAAGAAGAAGAAGATGGCAGTGGCAGCAGTGCTAGCATTTTTCGTGCTCTTTCTCCCTCTGTATGGTCGCGCTGTGCGTCCCTTGTTCGTTTACCCCCGCCATGTTATCTACTTGCAGATTGAAATAGATACAAAAGGAAGTCCCACTTGGCCCATTTTCCTTTCTTTACCAGCCTGGTCTGGCCCAAAATCTAAGCATGGGTCATTGGGGCAAGTCCATCTCATTACTCATTATTATTATTATTATTATTATTATTATTATCACTACTTAAACTGTAGAAATGAATGTATTTGCAGCCTGTACTGACATCGATAATTTATAATGTCCAACTGACAAAAAAAAAAAAAAAAATATTATTATTATTATCACTACTTAAACTGTAGGAAATGAATGTATTTGCAGAACCTGTACTGACCATCGATAATGTTTCAATAATGTCCAAAACTGGGACAAAAAAAAAAAAAAAAAAAAAAAAAAAAGATGATAATTTAAATTAACACCAGATCACCTGTATAGAGAGACATGATTTTGGCATCACACGTGCTTTGGTTGGGATATTGTTATTTTATTTTTTTACTTTGTTTTATATACATTAGAGGTTCAATAAACCAGAAAGGTAATTTTTACCGTGGAAATAACTTGAACTCCAAAACTCTCACTTTTTAGATTTTTTACAAAAAATAAAAAGACCAATTAAATAACAGCTGGTGCCTGATTGGCATATAGTTGTTTTATTATCCTCCATGTCAAATGCATAATTAGTCAAACAATGTTGTTTTAGTAAATATGGTTTCATGTAAAATCAATAAATAATTTTTAATACATAATAAAAACATGAAGCTGACTTTCGTTAAATATGATTAATTATACTTAATTAATATAAGGTAATATAAACAATTCTTAGTTTTGTCCCCGTCAATTATATATATCCTTCCATTGACCCAAATATAGAACATCAAAGCAATTTTTTGGTTCCAGTTAATTACATTTTTTGTTTTTATATGTATAATTATTGCTTTGCCATTGTGCAAGAATATTATTTTCATTGGAATAGCCTTTTGACTTACTGTAGAGCATCTGTACTATTTAATTTTTGTATAGATTCTGAAAATTATTGATATGACATGGGACCAGCATGTGAAGTCATTATGAGCAAAAACACAGAAAATTGTTTCAGATTTAGATTATTAATTAGTAATTAGTAATTGAATGGTTCTAGCTAGAGATATTAATCCCAATTAGTAATTAGATGGGATGTAAATTAACAGCTGTAAATGTGACAAAGTTGAATATTTACTATTTAAGGGTAAAATATATAAGCTATGAAGATGGTGTTGAAAATGGAAATGATGAAAAGACAACACATTATCTATGCATATGCTCACTATTAGAAATCAGAAAATGACATTTTGTATTATTAGAACTTTTGACGGTCGAGAGTTTATTATAAATAGTACCTTTTTTATTTCAATTATATTTAAGTTTATGTCATATTGAATCGGTTGACCAGCAATAGAACCGATTGATCCACACACAGACCTGATGATCCGAATTGATTTTTTATATATAATTATTTGTAACCATTTTATTATATTATAATTATTTTAAATAATATTTATTTGATTAATTAATATTATTAATATTTTATGACCCATCGATTCAAGCATCAACCCACTGATTAAACCAGTGGCCTATTCATCTGATTTTTTAGCCGGATTGGGTTTAATAACACTGGTTTATGTTGTGGTTCACCAATTAACTATTAATGAATCATTCTCAAGGACCCAGGATTCTGTCTTTTTATGTTTAGTGGTGGATGAAAAATGATGAACCATAAGCTTTTTGAATGTAAAAGTATAATCATAATAAACTTAGTAGGGTCACATTGACATAATTAATTGTAGAAAATGGAAATTGAAATCATTGGAAAATGAAAGCCAACAAATATTCATGCACTTAAGGTTCTTGTCAATTTAGGTTTACATCATATTATCTATGTTGATTAAAAATAAAAATTAAAAAAATTATACTAATTATGTTGAAGTTGTTAATTTTGGCATATTTCACACTTTGTTTTGGTTTATTGTGGGGTAAAATAGGTTAATATTTTTAGTATTATTATTTTAATTTTAATCGAGGTTTAAATTTATATCAGTCGGTCTTGAAGACGATTTTAATACCGATAAGTTAAATAGATTAATATTAAAACTTATTTGAATATTACCTAAAATTTAAGTTCACTTCAAAAATTTTCTCTTTGTTGTTTCACAGGAATTTCTTGGAAAAATATAATAAATGGAGGGATTCTCTAATTTCATAACTTTGATTTATTAATTATTAGTTTAAATATGAAATCAAGTGCCTTATAGAATTTATTTGGTGGGTCTAGTGACCATTTGACATTATTAATTAGTATGTTAGAAGGTAAAGTGGATGGTGATTGGCACCAAGCTAGACACTTGAAATGAAGGACAAATGGAGCTTTGTCCTTTAAGTATTTTAACCATTAACAATAACTTTCATAATGTAAAGACACAATAATTTAGTCAACGACTAGTGGGTTTCCAGGTAATTCTGCTAACAAAATAAAACAAACGTGCATGATTGCGTGCCATGGATCCCATGTATCACTCACAAATCACAATAAATAATTTTTTATTTTCCAATATGGTGTGAATAGTTGTTTTGTTGCAAATACGGTGTTGATCTGGTTGGTCTTTTCATTTATGTAAGGAGTGAATTTACAAAGTAATAAATTCGAATCTTCTTAATCACAGTTATTTTTTACTAATTTGATGAATCAAATAAAATTAACTTCTATTACGTTAACTCTGCCCATCAAATCTCCCGATGAATAAAAAAATATCATATTTCTTTTCTGAGTTCATAAATTAGTAGATCATTTATATAGAGTCTATGACAGGAGTTCGAGAACTCACGAATGCCCTTCGTATTAATATTTTTAGAATTTTAATGACCACTTGAGGGTTTAAAAATCAAATTAATTCCTTTATCTTTAACGAGTAAAAAAAAAAACACAGTAAGCCAGTGCTTATATATATCGTCATTGTCCTTTCTCTCAGCAAAACCAAACCTTTCTTTACCAGTAAAGTTTGATATATAGAGAGATGGCGAAGATCGCCTTAGGATCTAGGCGGGAGGCCACCCAGCCCGACTGCATCAAAGCCCTTATCGTCGAGTTTATTACAACCTTCCTCTTTGTCTTTGCCGGAGTTGGATCAGCCATGGCTGCTGGTCTGTACATATTACATTTTCAAAGCTTTGATCTTTTGTTAAAAAGATTACATATTTGATGTCTAATTTATTTGCATGTTTGATTGCGAAGAACAGATAAACTAGTGGGAGGTCCTCTAGTGGGCTTGTTTTTTGTGGCTGTGGCCCATGCACTTGTTGTGGCCGTCATGATATCGGCCGGCCACATCTCCGGCGGCCATCTCAACCCAGCAGTTACTCTTGGCCTCCTTTTTGGCGGTCACATCACCCTCGTCCGATCTATTCTTTACTGGATTGACCAATTATTAGCATCTTCAGCTGCTTGTCTCCTTCTCAACTACCTCACAGGAGGCTTAGTGAGTTCTTAGTACCATAATTAATACACACACACACAACCATACATAAACGTAGCCCTTTGCATTTATAATGAATTCATAATTATGAATTGTATTTGTAAGTGCAAGTCTTTTTAAAAAAATTGCTGCACTGTAAAGTTTACCTTGTATTATAATATTTTTTCATTTTTAAAAAAGTCATTCTTTCTCTCTACAATGCAGGCCACTCCGGTACATACACTAGCAAGTGGGGTAGGGTACCTTCAAGGTGTGGTATGGGAGATTATATTGACATTTTCCTTGCTGTTCACTGTCTATGCCACTATTGTGGACCCCAAGAAGGGTGCCATTGATGGGCTGGGCCCAACACTGACTGGGTTCGTAGTTGGGGCTAATATCTTAGCTGGTGGAGCATTTTCTGGAGCATCCATGAACCCAGCCCGATCATTTGGGCCAGCTTTGGTGAGCTGGGACTGGACTGACCACTGGGTTTACTGGGTTGGACCCCTTATTGGTGGTGGGCTTGCTGGGTTCATCTATGAAAATTTCTTCATCATAAGATCTCATATTCCAATCCCAATCGTTGAAGAAAATTACTGAAGTACTAGCATCGTCTTGCACTTGTTGCCCACCAACTCTTTTTCAATCTATTACATCCTTGTGTATCCGTTTGACATGTCATATGTTTTTGACATTTTGTTAGATGTACTTAGTGTGTTTAGTTTGATAAATTATATGTATTAATCAATAATTTTGAATGTTATGTCTTATTAGATTTTCCATTTTTATATTTTGGCTTTTACTCGCTAATTTTTCAATTGTTTTGATCAAATCAAATTAAATTTACCTCACTGAACCTGTCAAAATATTATGTACTGAAGGAAATCTACTCTCTATTTTAAGGTGGAGGGATCGTGGTTCGATTCAAAGGATTTATACAAATTAAAATAAACCAAACGTATAGATGCAGAATAGTTTGGTTTGGTTGAATTAACTTTTTGGTGTATAAAATAATGTAGAAATATAAATAAAGATAAACACCCAAATAGAGAAACACCACAGCTAAGCAGTGGTTGGGAGGGTATTTATGTAAATCATGTAATTGCATGGACCAGCTCATCTGAAAAAGATGGTACCAAAGTTATGGGCTGTTCGAAAGCCGGATTAAAGATTTCTACTTTACATCTGGACATGTTTATATACATACAGAACATTGTACATTAGTTATTGTAGTAGTTGGACCATAGGGTTTCGAATGAAAGCTAAAATGAAAACGACAAGACAACCTTTAATTCGTTTTGGTATCACTCTAACCTAATGGAATAACTGCACTCAACTAGCATCTTTAGTGTCTTGTCCTTTCTTTTCTTTTATGTTTCCCTCTTTGCCTGCTAATTCTCATACGTGGAAGTAAAAAAAAAAAGACACATATGTATATTTTTTTGGTATGATAAAGGAGATTTAATCCCTTCGGGGTTTTTAGCGATTGAGGTGCTTTTCGTCCAATATAAAAGTATGAACGGAAAATATTGGATTTCTAAAATGCTTATGTTAAATTTATGAATTGACAAAAATATCATTGAGAATTTTAATTTTATTAGTTGAAAAATAAATGTAGTTTAATTTTGATTAATTATGGTAATTTTTTATTTGAATTTAAATTCTATTAGGAAGTTTAATTTAACTGAATTTTAAATTCTATTAAGAAAATTTTATTAGGAAATTTAATCTAATTTGCATAAGAAAAATAATTTTTTATTAAAATATTGAATTGTTATTCTTATTAAAATTATAAAAATGGTTAATATATTGGAGGGAGGCCATGAGTGACACATTGCATTTACATATTGTAAGCCTGTAAATAAGTTTTTAAAGATGATATAAAAATGATAAGTTACAATATTAAATCAACTTATAAGTTATTAACGTTATATTCAATTTTTATTTTTTATTATTATAGAAGTATATAAGTTTTTATGAATTAATATATTTATTAGTTATATTAATAATATATTTATTAATTATATTAATTTTCTATTTGAATTTAAATCCTATTATAAAGTTTGATCTAATTCTAAATAGAAAATTGTTCCCATTTTAATTAGGATGGTGTACTATCATGCCCATATATATATATATATATATAAGAATTTATTCATTTGAATTATTGAACTTTCAATCACGTTTTCTGTTTTCGGTAAGTATAATTTCATTGCATTAATTGATTTTTAGTTTTTATTATTAGAATAATATGGTGCGTTAACCATAGTGGATATTGTCTGCTCTATCTCAAGTAGAATATATTTTTACATAGGATGCGTGTACTATCCCATGCCAGTATATATACTATATATATTATAAGAATTTATTCATTTGAATTATTGAAACTCTTCAATCACGCTTTTCTGTTTTCGGGTGTTAAGTTATAATTTTCATTTGCATAATTGATTTTTAGTTTTGTATTATTAGAATAATATGGTGCTAACCATAGTGGATATTGTCTGCTCTATCTTCAAAGTAGAATATATATATAATATATATATATATATATATATATATATATTATATATAAAAGGAGAAAAAAATGGTTGGAAGTGATGAGAAATAAAAGAATTCCATACAAATTTTAAAAGATATATAAAAGGAGAAAAAAATGGTGGAAGTGATGAGAAATAAAGAATTCCAATAAAATTTTAAAAGTTCAATATGATTCTATTATTAGAGAGATCGAAGTTTAATTATCTTTAGGAGATTGAAATTTAGTATTATTATTACTGTATTTGTTTCTTTTTATATATAAATAACATGTTTATTTATTTTTCTCAAAGCATGATTAAGTTTGTTTATTTCATAAAAATTAAGTGTTTTTATTTCATAAAAATTATATTTTCGATAATAAAAATCTAAATTTAATTATTTTTTTAATAGATAGTTGTTTGTAGAAATTCAAAATTTAGAAGTTATATACGATAGCTTAATCGATATTATGGAGCATCAGACTATTGTAGGACTTACGATTAATCCTATAGTGATTTGTAAGACAACAATATCTGCAGAAAATATAAAAAAGATATTGTTTGTCGATTTTAAGGTAAATATTTTATTTAATTATTAATTAGAAACAGTGAATATGTGCTTTGTAAATATTTTTAATAATTTATTATTATGATAACTAAAAATTAATATTTAATAAATCATATTATTTTAGCGAAATAGAAATATTAATAACAAATAAAATTAGTAAATAAAGCAAGAATAATGAATCGAAATAGAAAAACAACAGAAAATATTTTTAACTCAATTGGTAGAAAATTGTATAAATTATTTTATATTAATTTAAATTACTAAAAAAATTAAAAAAAGTACAACTAAAACTATTAACAAAATAATAAAATGGTTAAATAATAAATACTAAATCAATATTTATGACTAACTTAACTATATTATCTAACTCTTATAACAAACAATTCTATGAATAAAAAAATAATTCAATTAAAATAATTAAAAAATCGATACTTATTATTTAATTGTATTGTTATATTTCTAATAGCAAAACATAAGATATGCGAAGAATCTTAATATGAATTATAATATAACTCAATTAGAATCTTATTAAAATGCGAATTCATTATAGATTACCAATATAATATTTAATTCCTAAAGAAAAATCACCATAAAAATTTTTTTTCTTTGACTATAGAGTTTATTATTATTTTATGTTAAAAATTTTCTTCTCATCATTTTGCTTCTTTTAAGGGTATTATTTTACTTGAATTATTATTATTTTTATTTTTAATATTGTTTCAATTATAAAGTTTTATTTTTTTATTTAATTTTGATTTTTTTTCACAATATTTGTTCATTTTGTCTACATACATTTATATTATAGTATTTACAGTAAAATATTAAATAAAAAACCTAATTAATATATTATTCTTTTACTCAATAATTTATTATTATTATTATTAAAAAACCAATCAAACATATTTTTTTTTAAAAAAGATAAACCTACTGCGGTTGAACTCAGAGCAGAATTAGACGGTACTGATAATAAGTTACCAAAATAATGGTGGTTTAAAAAAAAAAAAAAAACACCTAATGGTAAAATCAAGTATAATATACAAGAAATAATTTGGAGTTTCCCATTGGATTTGTAAAAGAAAAAATTGCAAATTCTTGAAACGACAAAAGATCAATCAAACAAAAAAAACATTATCTTTTATTCATCAATTAATTTATTTATTTTTATTATCTATTGAAAGGGATTTTGCTCCGCGTTTCTTCTCTACCCATGAAGGAGATAGAACAGGACTCATCTCATATTCCATGATCGCCTTTGTCTTTGAATCAGTTTCTACTGTATTGTAATCCAAGCAAATTCTCTCTTCAGGCATAACCTTAACTCTCCATATCTTGAAGTTATGATCCAGACTTGCACTATATACTAAAAATCCCATCACAACCTTGTCGATTTCCAAACAAACAGTCAAGGATCTAACTGGACCTCTATGCCCTTCTAACACTGCTAGACATTCATGAAAATAACTTCCTTCTTCTCTCCGCCATACTCGAATTGTTGTGTCCTCTGATCCACTAAATATCAACTTCTCAGAAGCCGCTAGACAAAGAACTGCAAATCGATGTCCTTGCAAAAAACCACCATGATTAAACCGGCCAGAAAATCTCTCTTTCTCCCAAAAATTTATCATACCATCAGAAGATCCTGAATAAAGAAAGCAATTACTGAATGTTGAACTTATCGCCAAGGCGTTAACAGGCGATCGCTGGAATTTTAATATCATAGTGAGGGTATGAGAATTTTCTCCATACACTCTCCTCCATATTTTAACTGACCCGTCTAAAGAGCATGTAAAAACATACCCATCGTCTTGATTCACCAGTATTGCATTTACATAATCTTCATGAGCTAAAAATGAGTCTACACATTTTTTATCTGAAACCCTCCAAACTTTAACTGTTTTATCATACGAACCAGTATATAAAAGCCCCTCTGCATGATAATAAGCCATGCAAGAAACACAATCTTTATGTTGATGTGTGTCTGAACTAGAGAAACGAAGAAACAAACTTCTTTTGGGTAATGACGATATTTTTCTTCCTTTAAAATTCTCTGAAAGTGTGAAATTCCAAATTCGAATCCTACCATCTTTATGAGCAGAGAAAAGCACATTATCGTGAACTAAAACTGCACGAACTTGACCAGAACTAGCCTTTAAATATCCCCGTTCGAGGCAATCCGGTTGCCTCCATGCACGTATACGCTTACTTTCAGAGCCAGTGAAAACAACTCCTTTTGAGACAGAAATGGAGAAAATGTTGCCGTCGTTGCGATGAAGAGAAGCTATACAATGGTAGAGAAGGGAAGGAGAAGGGCTTCGGAGAGGAGAAAGTGTCCATGGCGATCCAGGACTCGTTGGAGGGATTAGAGTAAGCTCGTTAGTGTTAGAAGGTCTTGGAGGGGTAAATTGGAGTTCTTGATCAGTCATTTCTTGAGCTTGATGGGTTCTTATCCCAGGGAGAGTTGTAAGGGATTGCATTACATTTCCTTCTTGTGTAGACATGAAGTTATGCAGAGTTTTCTTATGGCCATAGAACTCCATGGCATCTGTGTAACGAGAGACAACGCGTCGTGGTGGATGATATATAACTGAAAAAAACTTGACTGGACTGGATCCATGGCCCCACTTTCGATTTTAACTGGTATAAAAGAATCGGAAGAATATGAAGCTTTTATTATTGAAAAAACCGTTGAACCAACCATATGTACGAATATATTAAGAGTGATTTTTTTTTTTCCTCAATCAAATCAAGAATGATTATATTGAATCCACATAAAAATCAAAATAACACTGCATGTTTTTTATTTATGATAATCACAATAATACTACTATAAGCACATGGTTTTGATCAATAAATATATTACCAGTCTATTAAATTATTTTGAAATAAATAAGATTAGAAAAAAAAAAATGATAAATAGTGCTCAAGAAAAAAAGCAATTTGGCACACATTTAGTTGATTGAGTGGTTGAATAGGGTGACACCTGGCCATCATCAGACCAAAGATGAGGGACCGACATTGAAACAAGCACTGTCCTGCACAGTGGCTAATTAACCCAGTAACCTACTGATAGGCGCTGGAAGACACATCACCATGCAATGTGTATTGGACCATCTGATTCTGAACCCTCACTAGCATATAGTTCCAACAAAGGGAGCAAGGCCCCTTTCGTGTCTTTGTTTTGTGATACTGTCACGTCTATTCTCGTTCTAAAACGCTTATCTAAATTTAATCCATATTCTCGTTTATGGATCAAATTAATAAAATTTAATATTTTTAAAAAAATATTTCGATTTTTTTTCTTCAAGTGTATAATCAGAAATACTTTCAATTCAATAAAAATATTGAATTTTATTAATTTGGTCCATAAGTGAGAACATAAATCAAGTCTAGGTAAGTTTTTTCCATTATCGTTAGCTCTTAGAAATTTGGCCCATGCGCGGGAAAGGGGCAGATAGGGGTGTGCAACCGGTGGCTCAGTCTTCCGAAACAAAAAAAAACCGAACTTCACTTGATTTCTTAAACTGAAGCCGAAATGAAATTTATTTGGAATCCAACTAAACTTTTCAATTCGGTCTAGGTTGGTTCAGTTAATTCCAGTAGGTTTGGTCTAAAATCACATAAATTCCAGTAGGTTTTGGTATAAAATCACATATATTGAATAATTGAACTAAACATCGAGACCGAAAATATTTAAAATTTCAAACTAAACCGCATTGATATTCAAATAATTGAACCTAAAAACCAAACTTAATTAATCAGATCGATTTTTCCATATGGAAGTAATTCTCACGTCTTAACCAAACTTCCTCCCCCTTAGACAAGGCAAATGGAAGTTATTCTCACATGTTGTTTCTTCATTTCCTCAGTACTCATTTACTTAATATATTTTTTTATTTAACCATCTGGTGTTTAAAATCCAATTTTACAATTAATTCAAATTCGCATTAGGAAGATCTAAAAAGGAAAGCAAAATGTCATCTTTCGAGTATTTAAAGAGATTTTGTATCTAGGATTCCAATTTAAAACTTGTTATTAAAGAAGAAAGCACTCATGCATTTAAACTTATCCCTCAGGAGTTCCTTACTCACTTACTAACTTAACACTATTTAATTATAAATTTTAATTGGTTATAATATTATATCTTGTATACTTTTATTCTTAATGACATAAAGAAACTAATTAAAAAATGAATAGAAAATAGATTTTAGTTTAGGGAAGAATCTTTATAAAGTTAAGAGTTTTAACTCGTATGAAAAAGATATGAAAAATACTTTCAAGTGGTAGCCAAGCATTAAATTGAAGAAGGAAAATAATAAACAAGGGAGGACATATTGGTACCGGTTGGTTATATCAATTAGTAGAGAATTAAAAATGTGCACTCTTCCATTGGCTCGACATAACTATAAGATGGATAGTTGTTTGGTTGCTGTGGTACTGTCATCTACTGTTCAAAAAACAGTTGGGTATATTTGATGATGATGAAGAAACAATACTAATTGGACTTTAGTTTTGGTCGTTTTAGTCTTTTTATCATGATTAGGTGAAAGCCTGCACGTTACACGGATTGCCTTTTTACTTTATTATTATACATTGTATTTGAAGTTACTTTTTTACTGTACATATAAAAAAAATATTTCTAAAAAAATAACTTGCAACTTCAGATAAATGAAGAAGTAAATAAATAAATAAATAAATATATATAAAATGAAGAATGTAACATAAATAAATAAAATAAATATATATATATAAAACTAAAATAGGGTAAATACATAAATACAAAAGTCTTAGACAATAAGTATTAGTTAAGTTATTTTTGTGGAATTATAAATTTGAAAAACATATAAAAAAATTCATCTATAATGATGATAATAATAAATATATAATTATTATAAATAAATGGATGCAAAAAATTAAACTATTCATGTGACATCCTACCGAGTCGAGTCTTAGTACTGAGTCGAGTCTTTTCATAAAGTCGAGTTGAGTCGGGCCAAGCCAAACCCGGTTGGGGTAGAATGGGATTACAAGTGGACTTACTTGATTGAGAGAGAAAGATCAAAGTATGTGGGTGAGGATTTATTTGCATTAAAAGATCAAGCTTGGGTATTAAGTTATAGCCTTTTTCCACTTGAGGTACTATTTAGTAAGTTTCACATCAATTTCACATCATTGTCTTGATATTTTGATGGTCTAACCGTGCTCAACATTTTCAACTTTTCCCCATTTTCATCTTTACTTCATCTTCTTCATCTCTTCTTTCTCCATCCATTTTCCATGTATATGCTTTTCTGTTTAAAGGGCAACCTCAATTTTTCTCCAAAGTAAAGTAGAATACCTGAGCTTTTTATGTTATTCACCTTCTACTTGAGCTATAATTGTGATAAGTAATAAGAAATTTGAATGTGTATAGGAGAAGGGAGTTCAAAAGATTGTAGAAAAAGAAGCTAAAGAAAAAGCTCACAAGCTTTTTGGAGTAAAGGTTTTGAATATCTCTTTTTCAATTTACATTTTCCTTTGGCACATGAGAATTTGTGTGGTGTGTTGATAATGAGACAATATATTGGCTTCATGTTGAGTGGCGGACTGGTATGGTGAAGAAACAGGGGGAACAGGGAAGGAAGTGATGAAATGAAGTAAATATTGGAGTTATGTTGAAACAGGATTGCTGGAAATTTTTACAGTGATTCATCTTGATTTTGACCTCATTTAATGATGGAATTAGGAAGTGTCATAGAAGCGTTATTTGTTCCTCTATGTGTTAGCTTTACATGGGTTTTTGAATCATCCAAATCGGAGTCGTAAATTGAGAGATATGACCAAAAGAGTACAGACTATGCAGGCTGGAAAACGCGAAGCGCGCGTGCGAATCGCATGACGAGCTCTCGTTGCCTTCTCGCGCTCGCGATTTTCAAATGCGCGCTCGCGACTTTCACCGAAAACTCTCTGACTCTCATTTGGCACTTCTCGCGATCGCGACTTTGAAGTACGCGCTCGCGTACTTGGCCCTTGGCCTGTCGCTCCGGCGACTTGCACCTGCGCGCTTCGCGACTTGTGCCCGATAACCCATACGCGCTCGCGACTTGCACTGCGCTCGCGACTTGTGCCCGATAACTCACTGTCTCTCATCTGGTACTTTACGCGCTCGCGACCTTGCAAGGCGCGCTCGCGACTTGTGTTTTCATGCACCTTTGGACTTCTTTTTCAATGCAATTGTATTCCTTTGCTTCACTTATATGCCTCCAATCATCTTAATACCAAAATACAACATTAAATTATGTATTAAAACAACATGCAAGCACGCAAATGATGTGAAATCAAATAAACATTATGATTTATGAAGTTATGAACTATGAATATGATGTTGTGTTATATTATTGACATACCAACATTATGCTTAAACAACATTAGGCTCCATTGAAGTAGGTAGAAACATTATAAGGGCTATGTCGCGACTAGGGATAGCAGATCTGCACCCATACAGTTTGATACTCGGCTTACAGCCCGTTGAGTGGATATGATTATTTATGGGCCCATAAGCAGCCAAGCATTCAACAGTATTCATCAGTTTCATACAGTTTTTCTTATCACTTTCGGTTCACTATAACTAAATGGAGCAATTACAGATATCTGACATAACATTTCATGAATCATACAGTATTATAACAGCTACAAAGAAATCAAGGTATATTCATACAGCATAATGAACAGCAGGTAAGACCATGAAAGTATAATGATATATGTGCTTACATGCTTATTTATTTAATTCTTATTAAGTTGAGATATCACTGAGCTTTATTTGCTCAGCGAGTTACCTGTTTTAACTCACAGGTTTTGGGTCTGGACCGTAGAGAGTCATCTTTACAACTCCTGCAGTTCATCTTTATCTAGTCTTCAGGGTAACTACTCATTTTGATATTTTAGTTTTGTGGCATGTACAGGGCACATAGTTGGGCCCATTTCATTTTGGAAAATAGTGTAATGTCTTGTATATATTAAATAAATGTACACTAGTATCATGTCTTGTAAATATAAAAGTAATACATTATCATTTGTAAACACATCAGCTGAATATAAACTAAAATATGGTAAATACATAAATACAAAAGTCTTAGACAATAAGTATTAGTTAAATTATTTTTCTAGAATTATAAATTTGAAAAACATGCAAGAAAATTTCATCTATAAAGACGATAGTAATAAATATATAACTATTATAAATAAATGGATACAAAAAATTAAAAATTCAAATATAAATATAGTTATTTATTTTAAATAAATAATAATTTTTCAAATTAAAAAGTTTTTTAAGTGATCAAATGAAAAAATAAAAATTCAATCTTGAAATCTAGATATAGATAATTTTTGTTAATGAAAATTAAAAATATGATTCTTTAGATATAATTTTTTAATATTTGGATAATAAAATTTAAATTTAAATGACAAGATATTATTTTAACTATAAATGATAAGATATCTTAATTTCTTTTTTTTTAATTTATCAAATTCTTTTGTTATTTTAAAATGTATTTATTGAATTTAATGTGTATATATACACTGCAATAGTAAAGAGAATTCTCTTTTGATATAAATGGAAAAATAAAAATAAATAAATAAATATTATATTTATATTATAATAAATAAATAAATAAAAATTATATTTTATATTTCTCCAAAGGAAATAAATAAAATACCAAGATTCGGTGACAGTAACTACAAAATAAATAAATAAATAAATAAAAATTATATTTATATTTCTCAAAGGAAATAAATAAATACCAAGATTGGGTGACAGTACTACAAACCGATAGTGCAGCAGCAGGATCAGACAACATAGCAATAGTAATCTTACATTTCTAGACCACAACAGCAGGACTTTCTCTAATGGAAGCACCAAACTCTACCAGTTCATTACACTACAAATACCCATTTATCAATAAATAAAATCTTCAAAAACAAAAGATTAAAATAACAAGTAGAAGAACATTACCTTAGTGAGAGTCCTGTTCCAAACAGTGACCTTGAAACCACTCTTCATCAAATTAGTGGCCACGGCCTTCCCCATTATCCCTAACCCCAAGAACCCAACCTCCATTTTTCTTCTCTCTTGCTTTCACTCACTGGAAAATAAAGAAAAATAACTGAAATTTCCAGTCTTCTGAAATCTCCTTCACTTTACAAACATTGTAATGATCTATATTATTATATATTTGTTAACAATTAAAAAATGATGGTCACCTTCGTCGTCCTCGTCCTCGTCACCATTACCCTAAACTATTGTTAAGTTTGCTTTCACTTGTTTTGGCTTTGCACTGAGAATTTGAATATCCTAAAAAAGAAAGAAGAAAATCTATGGTAAGGACTAATGTTTTGGTTAATATAATTGTCGCATATAACACAATAATGTAACTGATTAATTAAGATCTTTTGATGATGATCGTCCACCATCATCGTTGATTCGCATCTAGATCGTGTATGATTAAGAAGGATGTGTGCCATGTCAGAGTAGATCACCGTTGGTTCGTGGTCCAGTTTTATAGGAGCAGGCACAGTCAGCGATTGAATCAGCAGGAGATCTATGTCCGTGATTGGGTAGGTTCTGGCCAATCAGTTTACGCCACGTTTTTACGTTATCCCCGTTTATGAAAGTGCTTCTTGAGGTCACATAATTATACAACTGCGTCTCTCCTGTTCTCAGCAATTTTTTTTTTTCTCTTTTGAAGGCTCAAAACAAAATTTAGTTTTATTAGCCAATTGCCCTTTTTGACAAATTAATCTTATGGCACCCTCAGGACTCGTCGACCAAATGGTTCGCGAGCTATGTCGCTTTGTCTCGGATTTAAATTTCTACAGTTCTTTTGGATATTTAAAATGCTATAAACGAAAAGCTTTTTGAAATGTACAATATTTGAAAGGCTGTGGTTTGTTAACGAGAAAGCTATATTCTTGTGTTTTTAACTTGATAAATAATTTTTGTTAATATTTTCAATTTTAAATTTTGATAAATATTTGTTGTTTGTTTGCATGCTTATATATGGGCAAGGAAACGCCAAAAAACTATTAGTTTATTTATTTATTTTGATGTAATCATGAAATGCATAATTAAATCTATAATTTTTTTTTATGAATTATTCTGAAAAAGAAAAGAAAGATATAAACTTGAGAAAGATGGACGATCTGGGTCCTCTTTAATAAAAATCATGTTTTTAGCCCTCTCTTTACCCTCTAATTTGCACAGAATTACACACCATGCCCAAGCATATTTACATTGCATACTTGGCTTCAGGAACCCACCAAAACTTTAAACAATAGCTCATCAGACGAGTGAGTCGAAATTGTAATACACGCGCGGTTGCCATCACGAAAATGTGTCTAATTGGTGCAAACTATTTTATATGCAGGTGCATAATTAGTCCACTGTAAGGTCGAGGGTGCTTTAAGGTTAATTTGTTAATTTTCAGGGATAATTTATGTATTTGGCCAAATATAATTAGATCATTTTTTAAAAAATATATATAATAATAGATCTTAGCCTTTTTTTAAAAAAAAAATAAAATCATTGTGTAATGTATCAATTTAAGAATCTATAAAAAGAATGGTCAACAATCGGTTGAATTTTATGTTTACTCTTTAAACATTTAGAAATATTTGTTCAAATCTCTATCAGCTTAATCATAGCTTTTTCCTATAAGCTATTAATTAATTTGATTTTTTAAAATCAATCAACCTTCTTAAAATTAATTAATTCAAAAAGTATTTATAAATTAGCTTTTTCTTATAAAGTGTTAAAATAATAAAGCATTTTTTTTTTTTTTTAAATATTGAGAGAGTGGATTTGAATCTATTGTCAAGTCATATATGACCTTACCATTAGGCTATCCTTTGGTGTGTAAAATAATAAATAATTATTAGTATATTTTAATTGTTGATAGAGAAATTATATTATTAGTAACAAGTCAAAGTAAAATTATTGAAACATATGTATAAATTTTTTATTGATATTTTATATCATTTTATTTTATTGAATAATGAAATAAAATAAAAAAAAATCTAAAATAGATTGTAACTAGGTAAACGCGTGGATTTTCTTATTGATACACATTATAATTTATGATTTAATTTATAATTTATATTTAATTCATATTATTTCTAGTTTATATAGCTTCTTTTATAATATAAATTAAAATATTTGCCAATCTAAAAGTTTAATTCCATTCGAAAGATAGATACATTTAGAGATGAGAATTGAAAAATTAAATTTATCAACAAAATGCGTGAGACAATAATTATTTATTTTAGCATTTTGGAGTCAATATTTTTAATTATCAATTTCTTGAAAAACTTCTTTTTGTGAATATGCTCCCTTATCCAACATAAGCTTTAATTTAATGATTTCAAATGGTAGTATGAATCATTTTTCTTGCCATTAAATAAAATAAAATGAAATCAAGAATTGAAAAAAGTAAAATTAAATTATTAAACTAATTTCAAAATTTAGAAAGACACCAAATATTTTCTTATCAATAAGGATCACATCCAAACTTATCAATTAATTCTTGCCTTTTAAATTCAATTATTTTTAAATCTTGTAAATCCTAACTCTTATTATTCAATAGTGAAGTTCAAATTCAATATAGATTCTTTAAAAAAAATATAAAAATATAAAAAGATATATAGTAGATGTAGAATACAGAAAAATAGAGTTAGATATTAACTCTATTTATATTTTTTTAATTATATATAAAATTTAAAAATATATATGATTAAAGAAAATAATTTATATTATAGACAATATTATTTAAAGATAAATAAAAAATAAAAGGTAGAAAATATATTCCATTTGAATAGTGGTAAAAATAATCCTGAAATCTACATAATTCTTCATAACATTTATTAATTTTAAATCAAATAAATCAAAGAAGATGTATATATAGATAAGATAATATTGATTATCAAAGGAATATAGATAAAATGAAAAAAAGGATAAAATTAAAAAAAAAATTTAAAATATAAATATATTATTTTAGAAAGATGTATATATAAGATAAGATAATATTGATTAATCAAAGGAATATAGATAAAATGAAAAAGGATAAATTAAAAAAAAATTTAAAATATAAATATATTTAAATTTTATAAATAATAAATAAATCAACAAAATTATATATAATATATAAAAACAAATAATTAATAAGTTTGTTTAAAGTAATTTTTAAATTAATTTTGTTCAATTTTTTAATTTTTAAAATCTAACAAACTTACTTTTCCAGATATAGAACTCTTTATGATAATGTTTATAAATATAATAGTAAACTAATTTGTGAAATATTAATAAAAAAAAAACAATGTTATTATATATATATATATAGAATGGAACTACTGCTCTTATTATAAGGCAATTACCAACTTATCAGACACAGCAACAGATGGAGGACATTCTTCCACCCATACTTTCTAGCTCGTATCATCTCTCAAAGCAAGATGAGCTGATTTGTTATACACTCTATTAACATAAGAAAACGAAAATTAACTGAATTGAGAAGCTAACCTTTCAGATTCCAGTATCTTGTTCCCATTACATTGAGAAGCTAAATAATGTTGTTAGATATATATAAAAACTTACAGTAAAACAAAAAGGATAAATTTATATATGGACTATTTAATATATATATCATTAAAATAGATAATACATTAATTATTATTTGAAAATTTAGAAAAGAATTATCCAATGAAAATAAATGCTGAAAAAAGAATAAAAAAATAAATTATAAAATTAGAAAATTTAATAAAAAAAAAAAAGGAGAGGAGAGAGAAAGCTCAATCAACCAGAATGTCACATCAGCTTTTCTGCTGAATTTTATGTATGTATATATAATAAAAAAAGGATGTGGTAAATAAAAGAAAAAGGAGAGTGTTGAGTAAGAGTTTTTGGAGATTTTCTTAATTCCAAGGATTACACAAACAATATATATTAATATATATATCACTATATGGAAATGGAAATAGAAACATGATATATATAATACTATAATTAATATATATATATAGATATATATATATATATATATATAGATGGAGAATAGAAACATGATATAATATTGCAATTTGTTTTTAAAATTTATTTTAGTATTACCGTGTGTTACGAATAATAATAAAAATAACGCATTAATGCTCATGATTAAATACTAGAACTCAGTGGGCTGCAGGCCCAAGCCCGCTGAGTCGGCAGGTTCACTACAAATCCAAGTAAACGGGGAAAAGTCTTCAATTGTCCTTTTTTTTAAACCTTTTTTTTAAACTATTTTTAAATGAAAAAGAAATTTATATTTAATTTTTTTCGCCATTAGACATTATGCACAATAAATATTATACAATTTGCAGATAAAAATATCACAGCCTATTATGGACGGTCCATCTCAAAATAGGGTAAAAAATATAGAAATATTATATGGAGTTACAATAGTATTAAAACCTACCAAGAACAATTCTAAACTAATCAATATATTCTAAAGAATATATTCTAGTTATGAAAAATTAAAAAAAAAAAAAAATCATGTCCATTGACCATGCAATGAGTAATAGAGGCCACTCACATATATTCAGAATAAACTAATGAATAGGCAAATAATGAATTTCTTATCATTTTCTCAATTAATTAGGATTAGATTTCTATCTCAACACTTAAAGGTAAATTTCGAATAAATAAATTATAAATTAATTTTTTTGAGTATAAGCACATAAACTAATTCTAAAGAATAAATTCTAGTTATAAAAAATTCAAAAATAAAAAAAATCATGTCCATTGTACACGCAATGACTAATAGAGGCCACTCACGCCACTCACATATATTCAGAATAAACTAATAATTAATAACAATAATGATAATGATAATATAAGTAATCTTTTCTCAAAAAAAAAAAAAAAAAAATGTAAGACACCCCATACATTGTAATTGCAGAGAAACTTCATGGTTTCTCCAATTGTGGAATAGAAATGCCTCTGCGGGCTCTGCCTTATGCCTACTCCATTATTATTAACCTCTTCTTGTTCTTCTTCTTCTTCTTTTGTTTCCCTACAAGCCATTCCCTCCATTAGTTTCTCTCAGCTCTCTTTCTCTCTTTTCAATCTTCGAAAATGGACCGAGGACTTCAAGAGATCGTCCTGAAAGGCGATATGCTTACCTTCCTTAGCGGACTTCAAGAGATCGTCCTGAAAGGCGATATGCTTACCTTCCTTAGCCTATTTGAAGAAAATGAAAACATAATTAACCAAAAAATCCCTTCAGGGTCATCAAACACGATTCTCCACATAGCAGCGCTTCATGGGCATCTAGAATTGGGAAAAGAGATCGTGAAGCTCAGGCCGGAGATGGTGTCTGAGGTTAATGAGAAGATGGAGACCCCTTTGCATGGAGCATGCCGAGAAGGGGAGTTGGAAATGGTGAAGCTGTTGATAGAGACTGATCCTTGGGTGGTTTATAAGGTGAACGGAGATAATGAAAGTGCTTTGTTTGTGGCTTGTGAAAGAGGGAAGCTTGAGGTGGTGAATTATCTCTTGAATTTTCATTGATTACTCATGTCGGAGGTTGATGGCTTGACTACTTCTCTTCACGTTGCAGCTTTAGGAGGGCATACAGGTAATTATACTCCAATGATGATCATGATGATGATGATGTATATATCTGCACTCACATATATATGGATGGAAGGGCCGTTTTCACAATTATCTAACTTGTAAAAACTCATTTAAAGCATATTTGATATTAATTAAATGCATTTAAGATGAGTGGAAATATTAAATCTATTATCTAGTTTGAGTTTAGATCCAGTGTGGGTTTAAAGCTACCGCTACCTATCACCCAATAATATATTCATTATATATAAATTTTTTAAAAATTATTTATAATAAAATATGTTTTTTTCATTTTGTCTTATATTTTGGAAGTTGAATTGGAGCAAATATTAATTTAGCAGAAGAGCTAGGAGTTCATGATGAACTTTTACTTTATATTAATGATATTATAATAGATTTTTAATTTATGAATGTATGTTGTGAATTTTTTAATTCACATGTGGATATAATCAAGATGACTAAATTTTTTTCTCCTAATTTATTTATGAAATATGATTTTTACAAATTCAAAGCTTATTTTAATATTTCTATGATATTTAATAGTTTTATTTGTTTCTCTTAGTTTATTTATGAATTTAAAATTTATTTTAATTTTTCTATATATTTACTAGTTTTATTTTATGTTAAATGAATCTGGTGAGATACTAAATACATAAACAGAGTGAGTTTTATGGATGCTCAATTCACCCCAATCCGTTTAAAGTAAATTTAAATATTATTTTAAATAATTTGGACGAGCATAAATATTAAAATTTTAGACAGATTTTGATATTAATATTTTAAAAGAAATTTTTAAATCAATTTGGAAGCGATATAAGCAACTTGCTCAATCTCTATCCCTACTCATGCACTGATGCACACAGTAAATAAAGGGTATGAATTATGAGTTTTGACTAAAAACAGTTCAAAACATTTTTAAAATGTACTTGGAAGAATGCAGCTGGATTCCACCGACTGCCTCCATCCATACAGACACAGTACACAATTAATAGCTGGCGCAGAAAAGTAAGCACCCAATTATAGTGTGAAACCAAGAAAATATCGTGTAAGGCCAAAAAGTATTTGGAATTTGGGTTCATAACAATTTTCCTTTTCGTTTTTGGATGGACCTGGAACTTAATTATCATTGATCGGCCATTGTTATCAATTTTTCTTTTTTTTTCTTTTTTTTTTTCTGGTTTTTTAACATAATTCTTTTTAGTTCAATTGTTTGCAGTTGCCACCACAATCATGCTTTCACACCCTATTTTCAGGGAAATTTTCTTTTTAATTAAAATAATACTACTTTTTCTTAATTTTAATTTCCTTTTTGATTATCGTTAATTTCATTTTGGAATGCTATAATATATAGATCCTGCTCATGTAATGTCTAAATAATGTTAAATTTTCTTTTTAATTAAAATAATACTACTTTTTCTTAATTTTAATTTCCTTTTTGATTATCGTTAATTTCATTTTGGAATGCTATAATATATAGATCCTGCTCATGTAATGTCTAAATAATGTTTTTTTTTTTTTTTTTTCTCTCAGAAATTGTTAAGGAAATCTTGAAAATAAGGCCAGATTTTGCATGGAAGAAGGACAAGAACGGGTGCACTCCTCTACACTTGGCTTGCAGCAAAGGCCATCTCAAGACAACCAGAGAATTGCTAAGATTTGATGCAGACCTTTCTTCTTTACAAGATAACATTGGTCGTACACCTCTCCATTGGGCTGCAATCAAAGGCCGGGTCGGCATCATCGACGAGATTCTATCAGTAAGCCGTGAATCTGCTGAGATTATAACTAAAAATGGAGAGACAGTCATTCATTTGGCAGTTAAAAACAACCAGTTTGATGCTATTAAGTACCTGATGGAGAATCTCAACATCACAGAGCTTATTAATAAGCCCGATAATGATGGCAATACTGCTTTGCATCTAGCAACTGCTGGAAAACTTAGCACTGTGAGACTCTCTTTTTCTTCTCATCTATAACTCCTTTTTTAAGCATGAGAGTAATTTGGCTTCTCGATTCTTGATTGTCTCTCCCATTAGTGTTTTTTCACAGATCGAAACCCTAATCTTGCAGTATCCTTTGCTCTTTTGATTTGATTTGAGAGCAGATGGTGATCTACCTACTGAAAATGAACGCCGACGTGAATGTTATAAACCGCAAGGGACAAACTGCACTAGACGTAGTTGAGTCAGACGTCGGCAACTCTGGAGCGCTCGTGATTATACCAGCAATACTAGATGCAGAAGGCAAGAGAGGTGACCAAATGCCACCAATTTCCAGAGAAATTCAACAAATACAAAACACAGGAAACACCTCTAATAACGTACAAATTTCATCTCCAAATCCTCCCAATCCCCATCGCCACCACCGCTGCAAGCATCGCCGCCGGGAAAAACAGTTAGAAGTCCAAAGCGAAGGTCTACGTAATGCACGTAATACAATTATTATCGTCGCAGTTTTGATTGCCACCGTTACATTCGCAGCCGGCATAAACCCGCCTGGTGGGTTTAACCAAACAACAGGAAAAAGTATGGTGGGGAAGCATACTTCTTTTAAGGTTTTCGTGGTATGTAATATTCTAGCATTGTTTCTGTCACTAGGGGTTGTTATTTTCCTAGTCAGCATTATCCCTTTTCGACGAAGATCGATGATGAAATTATTGGCAGTGACACATAAAGTGATGTGGGCGTCCACCTCATTCATGGCGGCCGCTTACATTGCCGCCATGTGGACAATATTGCCACATGGACAAGGGTGGGGTGCGGTGTGGGTTTTGGTGGCAATGGTGGGTATAGGAGGAGGAAGCACAATGGCAATTTTTGTGGGTTTAGGGTTTTTGTTCACGAAACATTTGGTTAGGAAATGGGAATGGAGAAAAAGAAATAAGGAAAAGAGAAAAAATGAAAGCCCAAGTAGTAGTATTAGTCGCTTAGAAGAAATGAAGGTTATTAAAAGAGGTAGTTGTGAGACTACTAGTAATTCAGATGTTGATAGCTCTGACCAAGGTGGTTACCACTTGTATTAATTACTTAATTAATTAGATTTAATTAATTAGTAATTATGTAGTTCTAGATTTAATTTATTGGTTAGATAGGTAGCCTTGTGAACCTGGCCATCATCAGATCAAGATGAGGGACCAACATTGAAACAAGCACTGTCCTGCACAATGGCTAATTAACCCAGTAACCTATTGATAGGTGCTGGAAGACACATCACCATGCAATGTGTATTGGACCATCTGATTCTGAACCCTCACTAGCATATAGTTCCAACATAGAGAACGAGGCCCCTTCCGTGTCTTTGTTTTGTGTTACTATAGCGTCTATTCTCGTTCTAAAACCCATATCTAAATTTAATTTATATCTTCATTTATAGATCAAATTAATAAAATTTAATATTTTTTAAAAAGTATTTCGACTTTATTCTTTTTTCTCTAAGTGTATAATCAGAAATACTTTCGATTCAATAAAAATATTGAATTTCATTAGTTTGGTCCATAGGTGGGAACATAGATAAGTCTAGGTAAGTTTTTTCCATTATGAATAGCTCTTAGAAATTTGGCCCATGTGTAGGACAGGGGCAGATAGGGGTGTCCAACCAGTGGTTCAGTCTTCCGAAACGAAAAAAACCGAACTTCACTTTTTTTTCTTAAACTGAAGCCAAAATGAAATTTATTTGGAATCCAACAAAACTTTTCAATTCGGTCTAGGTTGGTTCAGTTAATTCCAGTAGGTTTGGTCTAAAATCACATAAATTCCAGTAGGTTTTGTTATAAAATCACATATCTTGAATAATTGAACTAAACATCGAGACCGAAAATATTTAAAATTTCAAACTAAACCACATTGATATTCAAATAATTGAACCTAAAAACCGAACTTAATTAATCAGATCGACTTTTCCATCTTAACCAAACTTTTCTCAGCCTTAGACAAGGCAAATGGAAGTAATTCTCACATGTTGTTTCTTCATTTCCTCAGTACTCATTCACTTAATATATTTTTTTTTTTGATTTAGCCATCTAGTGTTTGAAATCCAATTTTAAAATGAATTCAAATTCGCATTAAGAATGCCCAAACAGAAAAGAAAAATGCCATCTTTCGAGTGTTTAAAGAGATTTTGTATTCAAAATTTCAATTTAAAACTTGTAGTTAAGGAAGAAAGGACTCGTGCATCTCATCTTATCCATCGAAAGTTCCTTATTCACTTACTAACTTAACACTATTTAATTATAAATTTTAATTGTTTATAATATTATATCTTGTATACTTTTATTCTTAATGACATAAAGAAACTAATTAAAAAATGAATAGAAAATAGATTTTAGTTTAGGGAAGAATCTTTATAAAGTTAAGAGTTTTAATCCGTAGAAAAACATAGGTAGTCGGGAAATTAGCCTCGTATGAAAATGACATGAAAAATACTTATAGAAAAAAGAATTCAACTAAAGAAAAGATTTTGAAAATTAATTACCAGAAATAAATAAATAAAATACTTTCAAGTGGTAGCCAAGCATTAAATTGAAGAAGGAAAATAATAAACAAGGGAGGACATATTGGTACCGGTTGGTTATATCAATTAGTAGAGAATTAAAAATGTGCACTCTTCCATTGGCTCGACATAACTATAAGATGGATAGTTGTTTGGTTGCTGTGGTAGTGTCATCTACTGTTCAAAAAACAGTTGGGTATATTTGACGATGATGAAGAAACAATACTAATTAGACTTTAGTTTTGTTTGTTTTAGCCTTTTTTTTTTTTTCATAATTAAGTGAAAGCATGCGCGTTGCGCAGATTGTTTTTTTATTTTATTATTGTACATTGTATTTGAAGTTACTTTTTTACTGTACATATAAAAAAATATTTTTTAAAAAATAACTTGCAACTTCAGATAAATGAAGAAGTAAATAAAAATATAATATATGTATATATAAACTAAAATAGGGTAAATACATAATAAAAAATATAATATTATTGTATATATAAAACAAACTAAAATAGGGTAAATACATAAATACAAAAGTCTTAGACAATATATATATATATATATATAAACTAAAATGGGGTAAATATATAAAATACAAAAGTTCTAGACAAGAAGTATTAGTTAAATTATTTTTGTAGAATTATAAATTTGAAAAACATACTAAAAAAATCCTATCCATAAAGATGATAATAATAAATATATAATTATTATAAATAAATGGATACAAAAAATTAAACAATTCATTCTAAACTAAAAAAAAAAAATCAAATATTTAAATATGAATATGTTAATTATTTTAAATTTTTAAGTCATCTAATAATTCAAACTTGAAAATAGATATAAATAATTATTGTTAATAAATATTAATTTTGAAAATTTGATTCCTTAAATATAATTTTTGAATATTTAGATAAAATTTAAATTACAAGAATATTGTTTTAACTACAAATGATAAGGTATTTCAATTCCTTTTTATTTCTTAAATATATTTATTTATAAATGTATTTATTTTGAATTATCAAATTCTTTTGTTATTTTTAAAAATGTATTTTATTGAATGAATAAATGATAAGGTAACTTTTTATATATTATATTATATATTAATATATATAATATTATATATATATATATATCTATTATAATAATAATAATAATAATAATAAAGGATAGCTTGAGAACTCTTTATGATAATGTTTTATAAATTATTTAATTAGTAAACTGAATTTGTGAATATTAATAAATAAAAATAATTTATATACTATATATTATGTTTTTTTTTTTTTTTTTTTAGAATTTTTTTTAGAATGAAACTACTAATTTTATAAAGCAAGGCCAACTTATCAGACACAGCAATAGATGAAGGACATTCTTCCACCCATACTTTCTAGCCCGTATCATCTCTCAAAGCAAGATAAGCTAAATGATGAGCTGGTTTATTATACACTGTATTAACATAAGAAAATGAAAATAAACTGATTAAGAAGCTAACCTTTCAGATTACAGTATCTTGTTCCCATTGCATTGAGAAGCTCAAAAAGGATAAATATATATATATATATATATCAAATTTAATTGATCACAATTTACCATAATTATAAAATTATATTTTTATGAAACAACAATAAAAACAATTTAATCCTCAAAAAAAAAAAAAAAAAAAAAAAAAATAAAAAAAAAAAAAAAAAAAAAAGAAAAAAAAGAAAAAAAAAGAGAAGCTTGTATCCAGATTTGGTAGTTCTTTATCCTCTTGCTTGCGGCCTAAAAGGATTGAAAGGAGAGTGAAAGAACAAAAATAAGGCAAAAATCTATAATACTAAAACTTAACACCAATATTTATAATTAAAAAATAAAAAATAATTAATAAAAGAATCATTAGCAATCATAGATTAAGATATTTGAACTTGAAACTCTGTTACTTACTATGCTTCTTTTGTTTTCTTTTGCAATTGAACAGCTAAAATATTTAAGGAGCTTATATATAATATGAATGAATAATGATTAGATTTCAAAATTTGATTTAAGTAGTTTGTATTATTTAAGTTTCAAACATGATCATGATTATTAAATAGATATAATTAATTATTATAATTAATTATTATCTGAAAACATTTAGAAAGATTATCCAATGAAAATAAAATGCTGAAAAAAAGAAAAAATACTTATAAAATTAGAAAATTTATAAAAAAAGAAAAAAGAAAAAGCTCAAAGAACAAAATGCCACATCAACTCTGTGGAGATTTTTTTAGAAAAAAAAAAAGAAAATTTATAAAAAAAGAAAAAAGAGAAAGTGCCGAGTAAGGTTTTTGAGAATTTTTTTTGATTCAGGATCATATATAATATATATATATATAATATATATATATTATAATATATATATATATATATATATAGATGGAGAATAGAAACATGATATAATATTGCAATTTGTTTTTAAAATTTATTTTAGTATTACCGTGTGTTACGAATAATAATAGAAATAACACATTAATGCCCATGATTAAATACTAGAACTCAGTGGGCTTCAGGCCCAAGCCCGCTGAGTCCGAGAGTTTGGCAGGTTCACTGCAAATCCAAGTAAACGGGAAAAAGTCTTCAATTGTCCTTGTATTAAAACTTTTTTTAAATGAAAAAAAAATTATATTTAACTTTTTTCGCCATTAGACATTATGCACAATAAATATTGTACAATCTGCGGATAAAAATATCACAGCCTGTTATGGACGGTCCAACTCAAAATAGGGTAAAAAATATAGAAATATTATACAGGAGTTACAATAATATTTAAACCTACCTAGAACAATGCAATTCAAAATAGGAAAAAAAAAATATTAAATGGTTAAAAATATAGAAATTAAGCTTAGGACTTTGTGGATATATATATATATATATATATAGATGGAGAATAGAAACATGATATAATATTGCAATTTGTTTTTAAAATTTATTTTAGTATTACCGTGTGTTACGAATAATAATAAAAATAACGCATTAATGCTCATGATTAAATACTAGAACTCAGTGGGCTGCAGGCCCAAGCCCGCTGAGTCGGCAGGTTCACTACAAATCCAAGTAAACGGGGAAAAGTCTTCAATTGTCCTTTTTTTTAAACCTTTTTTTTAAACTATTTTTAAATGAAAAAGAAATTTATATTTAATTTTTTTCGCCATTAGACATTATGCACAATAAATATTATACAATTTGCAGATAAAAATATCACAGCCTATTATGGACGGTCCATCTCAAAATAGGGTAAAAAATATAGAAATATTATATGGAGTTACAATAGTATTAAAACCTACCAAGAACAATTCTAAACTAATCAATATATTCTAAAGAATATATTCTAGTTATGAAAAATTAAAAAAAAAAAAAAATCATGTCCATTGACCATGCAATGAGTAATAGAGGCCACTCACATATATTCAGAATAAACTAATGAATAGGCAAATAATGAATTTCTTATCATTTTCTCAATTAATTAGGATTAGATTTCTATCTCAACACTTAAAGGTAAATTTCGAATAAATAAATTATAAATTAATTTTTTTGAGTATAAGCACATAAACTAATTCTAAAGAATAAATTCTAGTTATAAAAAATTCAAAAATAAAAAAAATCATGTCCATTGTACACGCAATGACTAATAGAGGCCACTCACATATATTCAGAATAAACTAATAATTAATAACAATAATGATAATGATAATATAAGTAATCTTTTCTCAAAAAAAAAAAAAAAAAACAATGATAAGAAATAAAAAAAAAAAAAAAAAAAAAAAATGATAAGGACCCTTAACCCCATACATTGTAACTGCGGAGAAACTTCATGGTTTCTTCCATTGTGGAATGGAAATGCCTTTGCGGGCTCTGCTTTATGCCTCCTCCATTATTATTAACCTCTTCTTCTTCTTCTTTTGTTTCCCTACAAGCCATTCCCTCCATTAGTTTCTCTCAGCTCTCTTTCTCTCTTTTCAATTCTTCTTCTTCTTCTTTTGTTTCCCTACAAGCCATTCCCTCCATTAGTTTCTCTCAGCTCTCTTTCTCTCTTTTCAATCTTCGAAAATGGACCGAGGACTTCAAGAGATCGTCCTGAAAGGCGATGTGCTTACCTTCCTTAGCCTATTTGAAGGAAATGAAAACATAATTAACCAAAAAATCCCTTCAGGGTCATCAAACACGATTCTACACATAGCAGCGCTTCATGGGCATCTAGAATTGGGAAAAGAGATCGTGAAGCTCAGGCCGGAGATGGTGTCTGAGGTTAATGAGAAGATGGAGACCCCTTTGCATGGAGCATGCAGAGAAGGGAAGTTGGAGATGGTGAAGCTGTTGATAGAGACTGATCCTTGGGTGGTTTATAAGGTGAACAGAGATAATGAAAGTGCTCTGTTTGTGGCCTGTGAAAGAGGGAAGCTTGAGGTGGTGAATTATCTCTTGAATTTTCATTGGTTACTCATGTCGGAGGTTGATAGCTTGACTACTTCTCTTCACATTGCAGCTTTAGGAGGGCATACAGGTAATTCTACTCCCACGATGATCATGATAATGATGATGTATAGATATTAGATAGGAAACGCACCACTCACATATATATGGATGGAAGGGCGGTTTTCACACGTATCTAACTTGTAAAAACTCGTTTAAAGCATATTTGATGTTAATTAAATGCATTTAAGATGAGTGCAAGTATTAAATTTACTATCTAGTTTAAGTTTAGATCGAGTGTGGGTTTAAAGCTACGGGTACCTATCACCGGTACCCGTTTAAATATCCATTACATATAAATTTTTTAAAAATTA
Source organism: Jatropha curcas (assembly GCF_014843425.1). The sequence continues at coordinate 94,324 of NW_023591179.1, read as the reverse complement.
TTTATAATAAAATAAGTTTTTTCATTTTATCTTATATTTTGGAAGTTGAATTGGAGCAAATATTAATTTAGAAGAAGAGTTAGTAGTTTATGATGAACTTTTACTTTATATATTAATGATATTATAATAGATTTTTAATTTATGAATGTATATTGTGAATTTTTTAATTCACATGTGGATATAGTTAAGATAACTTAATTTTTTTCTCCTAATTTATATATGAAATATGATTTTTACAAATTCAAAAATTATCTTAATATTTCTATGATATTTGCTAGTTTTATTTGTTTCTCTTAGTTTATTTATGAATTTAAAATTTATTTTAATTTTTTTATATATTTACTAGTTTTATTTTATATTAAATGGATATGGTGAGATACTAAATACATAAACAGAGTGAGTTTTTAAGATACTCAATCCGCTCCAACCCGTTTAAAGTAAATTTAGATGTTATTTTAAATAATTTGAACGAACATAAATATTAAAATTTTAAACAGATTTAGATATTAATATTTTAAAATAAATTTTTAAATGAATCTGGAAGCTATATAAGCTACCTGCTCAATTTCTATCCCTACTCATGCACAGTAGAACATTTTTAAAATGCAAGTAGAAAAATGCAGCTGATTCCACCGACTTCCTCCATCCATACAATACACAATTAATAGCCGGCGCAGAAAAGTAGGCAGCCAATGATAGTGTGAAACCAAGGAAATATCGTGTAAGGCCAAATAGTGTTTGGAATTCGGGACCATAAGAGTTTTAACATAATTAAGTGATCGGTCATTGTTATCAGTTTTTCTTTTGTCCTTTTTTTTTCTGGTCTTTTAATATAATTTTCAGGGAAATTTTCTTTTTAATTAAAATAATACTGCTTTTTCTTTAATTTAATTTCCTTTTTGATGATCGTTAATTTCATTTTGGAATACTATAATATATAAATCCTGCTCATGTAATGTCTAAATAATGTTTTTTTCTCTCTCTCTCAGAAATTGTTAAGGAAATCTTGAAAATAAGGCCAGATTTTGCATGGAAGAAGGACAAGAACGGGTGCACTCCTCTACACTTGGCTTGCAGCAAAGGCCATCTCGAGACAACCAGAGAATTGCTAAGATTTGATACAGACCTTTCTTCTTTACAAGATAATATTGGCCGTACACCTCTCCATTGGGCTGCAATCAAAGGCCGACTCAGCATCATCGACGAGATTCTATCAGTCAGCCTTGAATCTGCTGAGATTATAACAAAAAATGGAGAGACAGTCATTCATTTGGGAGTTAAAAACAACCAGTTTGATGCTATTAAGTACCTGAAGGAGAATCTCAACACCACAGAGCTTATTAATAAGCCCGATAATGATGGCAATACTGCTTTGCATCTAGCAACTGCTGGAAAACTTAGCACTGTGAGAGTCTCTTTTTCTTTCTCACCTATAACTCCTTTTTTAAGCATGAGAGTAGTTTGGTTTCTCGATTCTTGATTGTCTCTCCCATTAGTGTTTTTTCACAGATCGAAACCCTAATCTTGCAGTATCCTTTGCTCTTTTGATTTGATTTGAGAGCAGATGGTGATCTACCTACTGAAAATGAACGCCGACGTGAATGTTATAAACCGCAAGGGACAAACTGCACTAGACGTAGTTGAGTCAGACGTCAGCAACTCTGGTGCGCTGGCGATTATACCAGCAGTACTAGATGCAGGAGGCAAGAGAGGTGACCAAATGCCACCAATTTCCAGAGAAATTCAACAAATACAAAACACAGGAAACACCTCTAATAACGTACAAATTTCATCTCCAAATTCTCCCAATCACCATCGCCACCACCGCTGCAAGCATCGCCGCCGGGAAAAACAGTTAGAAGTCCAAAGCGAAGGTCTACGTAATCCATCGCCACCACCGCTGCAAGCATCGCCGCCGGGAAAAACAGTTAGAAGTCCAAAGCGAAGGTCTACGTAATGCACGTAATACAATTATTATCGTCGCAGTTTTGATTGCCACTGTTACATTCGCAGCCGGCATAAACCCGCCTGGTGGGTTTAACCAAACTACAGGAAAAAGTATGGTGGGGATGCATACTTCTTTTAAGGTTTTCGTGGTATGTAATATTCTAGCACTGTTTCTGTCACTAGGGGTTGTTATTTTCCTAGTCAGCATTATCCCTTTTCGACGAAGATCGTGTTTCTGTCACTAGGGGTTGTTATTTTCCTAGTCAGCATTATCCCTTTTCGACGAAGATCGATGATGAAATTATTGGCAGTGACACATAAAGTGATGTGGGCGTCCACCTCATTCATGGCGGCCGCTTACATTGCCGCCATGTGGACAATATTGCCACATGGACAAGGGTGGGGTGCGGTGTGGGTTTTGGTGGCAATGGTGGGTATAGGAGGAGGAAGCACAATGGCAATTTTTGTGGGTTTAGGGTTTTTGTTCACGAAACATTTGGTTAGGAAATGGGAATGGAGAAAAAGAAATAAGGAAAAGAGAAAAAATGAAAGCCCAAGTAGTAGTATTAGTCGCTTAGAAGAAATGAAGGTTATTAAAAGAGGAAGTTGTGAGACTACTAGTAATTCAGATGTTGATAGCTCTGACCAAGGTGGTTACCACTTGTATTAATTACTTAATTAATTAGATTTAATTAAGTAGTAATTATGTAGTTCTAGATTTAATTTATTGGTTAGATAGGTAGCCTTGTTAATTAATTTGCTTCCTTATTATTGAATCTTTATATCAGCAATAAGATTGTGTTCTGTAATAGCTTTTTGAGTAGCTTTTAGTGTTTTGAATTTTTTGTGATATTTGATAACGTAGCGTTAGCATTTGAATTAGTTTTTACGGGTTAAAGTAGCGTTATATAAAAGGTTAACTTTTGTGATATTTAGCTTTTTAGAATATTAAAAAAGTTATTCGAGCAGTTAATAGTTAAACGTTACCACAACAATTAATTTTGCTGAATAGACTCTAGATTAATAACATAACATGTCAGTGGCCATACTTCAATATTAATTAGTTAATTATGTTCATGTATACCGATAGATTATTAGATTATGATTTTACTATTTATGTAGCTCAATTTCTTATAAATTTAACCATTTTTTGGAAAGTGGATTTTTTTTTTAATCAATTCATGATAGGGTTAATTATATTATAAGTGTTTAAACTTTTTATCTTTGGTTATTGATCTGATGTCTGAAAAAAAAGTTTTTACACGGAAAAAGCTTTGACTGCAACATTGAGGATTAAAAAAAAGAAGAAATATAAGTGATTAAATTATGCATTTTTTAAGTATTTATTTTAAAACTATATTTTTAATTAAAAATTTTTCTTTAATAACATATCCCCAATAATATACGGGTAATTTTTGCATGTATGTGGGTATTTTAATAAATTCATAGAACTTTAGGGATACAGCTTCAAAAAATTATTTTGTATGAGGTAAAAAATTAGATGGATTTTTGTGTATGGGAAAAATTAAATGTCTCCTAATTGTATTAATTGGTATTTTGTTCACTACCTAAGACTAATACATACAAATCTGATAGTGACTTATTACCAACTTAAGAGATTAATAATAAATTAACTAATAAAATATCAAAACAAGTCAAATAGGCAATGGGGAAAGTTTGAAACGGCAATTAATAGATTCTTTTGCTGAAAAACAACACGAAGATGCAAGTCGATATGTCAGCATCATGATTTAGAAACAATTATTACATAATTAATACTCCATAAATAGCCACTTAAAAAAATTTAAAACTAAAAAAAAAAAAAATTTCAAAGATATTACATAAATTTATCAAAATTAAAAATTCCTAATAAAATTACAAAGATCCCAAAAATTGAAATATTTTAACAATATTTGTAATATATAAGCAACATTAAGAAATTCAAAAACCTTACAAAATTTGAAGCTAATTAAGATCATCATCACACATTTGATGTTTGTCTTTTGTACTTTCCTTCTTCACCTGCAAACCATTGAACTGTTCTTCTTACTATAGGTAACCAAAGCCTCCTTTTCTCATCTTCCTTATTATCACTATTCCTTGGCAATATTTCCAATTCTTTGCTTTTATTACTCTTCGTATTTAACTCTTTAAATCTTGAACAAATTGTAATTTCAGACATTGATCTCTTCTCTCCATGATTGATTATTTTCGAATATGTTTCCTCCTTATATGAACTTGAAAAAGAATTACTTCTTTCACTGCTACAAATCTTGGAGTGATACAATCTTTTCCTCTCCAATATGTCTTCTTTGATCTTTTCTATATCTTCATTCATTGACAGAATACTACTGTTATAGAATCTTGAATTGGAAAATCTGTTGCTTGAAATAGCACTAAGCATTTCTGAGTTTAAAGAAAGCAAATCCGAAGAGTTAACATCACTCCACCGGTTCTTGATAATAACATCAGAGACGATAATTTTGTGCTTCAATTTATGCAAGAACTGCTGGTTATTATAATTATCACTTTCCTGATCAGCAAGTAACAATTCTTGTTTGTTGCTGCTGCCTCGAGAGCTGCTTACAAGATTAAATCTTGATGAGCTGTGACGGTAATCTTCCTCTCTTTGAATAAAAAGTTCAAGATTTGGATCATCAGTTAAATTTGAAGGATTACGGTACTGCAAGTCTCTATTAGAATAGCTGAAACTCTTGAGATCGTTGTCAGGGTCGAATTTGTACCTGCAAAGAGGGCAACTAGAGTGACTTTCAAGCCATTGGTCGATGCAGTTCTGGTGAAAGGCATGCTTGCATTTAGGTAATAATCGAAGAATTTCGGTTTCTTCGAATCTTGATAAGCAAACTGAACACTCTAAGCCTTGTTTTGATCCTTTTAGTGAAGAAAACCTGAAGAAAGGAAGTGAATCGATTACAGCTCGATCAATGCCTGAAAATCTTGACCTTGACCGAATAAGAGCATTCAAATGTTGGTTATCTCTGTCGCTATGATCATTTCTGTTTCTACGACAGAATTTTGCATAAGCAAGAACAAGAAATGTTACAGAAAGCATGATTGAGGTTATGCCAACGACCACTGCAAGACTTGGACGGAGTGGTTTGAGGACACCTGAATAGGAACTCGGGTTCGATGGACTTTGAGCTTTGACATGGAAGAAGAAGAAAAGAATTACGAGAGAAAGTACTCTCAATTGATTACTCATAGGAGATTAGGCTACAAAGACACCTTGCTGTTGCAATTTCTGAAGTACATTCATATATGCTTCTTGTGTAAACAGAGTATGTAGAACAATAGGACCTAAAAATGATTTTTTTTTTTTTTTTTTTTTTAGAGTATGGTAGAACCAATAGGAACCTAAAAATGATTTTTTTTTTTTTTTTTTTTTTAAATTTTTTTTTTTTTTTTTTTTTTTTAAATTAAGCTTTTCTTGTTTGTCATTTTCAGTCTTTGTTTGTATCAGTTTTAATCTTAATCCATGTCTGATTACCGTAACATATGTATTAAAATCATAAAATGGTTCTCTGCTTAGCTCACGACTAATTGACTGATCATGAACAAATTATATATTCTAGTCTTGATTAATTGGATAATTTATTATTTTTATTGTATTGGAAAACTAGTAGACCTAAAAATACTAAAATTACTAAAAAAATAAAATTAATTTATTTCGAAATCAACCTAAAGAATGTTTTGCTGTGATCGCAAAAGACAAAGGAAAGTGATCCCTATCACTATATCAGTCTCAGTGAGAGGAAAAGTTTCCGTCCCATGTTGGGCTTCCAGTTGTCTGCACGTTCAATGGGTTTTTTGCGTTCAATTTGATCAAGTGGGTTCAATTACAATTAGGTACTGGGCCTAAAAGCAAAATCGAAGCCCATACAAAATGAAAATAGAAGGAAGGGACCCACAAAAGACAGTGCACCGCGTCCGCGGCAGGGAAGCGCGTAACCATCGACCAACTGTAGTAAGAGCTTAGTTTTGACGCAACCATACTGCTTTGCTTTCTGAAGGAGATTCTCCTTCAATTCCTATATCTAACTTATTATTCTTATCTCCTTCTCGCTTGAGCTGCTTCAATTCTCTCTATCTCTCTGTTTCGATCAAGCGAAGCCAAAGATGTCGTGGCAGCAGTATGTTGATGAGCACTTGATGTGTGATATTGATGGCAACCACCTCACTTCTGCTGCTATCATCGGACAAGACGGCACCGTTTGGGCTCAGAGCTCTACCTTTCCTCAGGTTAGTTTTCTTCTTCATTTCTCCGATCTGGCTGCCTTCTCTTTTTTGCTTGGTCTTTCGATGAAATAGATAACTTTGGAGATTACCGATTTATTTTTCGTGGGTTTGAATTGACAAATCTTCGTTGAAGTTTTTTCTTTTTTTTTTTTTTTTTTTTTTTTTTAGGAAATTAGAATAATACTTTGGAGATTACGAATTTATTTTTCTGTCGGTTGGGTTTGAATTGACAAATCTTCGTGTGGAAGTTTTTTTCTTTTTTTTTTTTCTTTTTTTTTTTTTTGTAAACTAAAAGGGATGTGCTTTTTTAATTTATTACTTTTTAAGAATGTACAAACGACTCCATTTGATTGTTCGCTTTTTAAGTTTTTTTTTTTTTTTTTTTCTTTTTTTTTTTTGTAAACTAAAAGATGGCTTTTTTAAGTTTTTACTTTAAAAATGTAAAACGACTCCATTTGCATTGTTCGTTTTGGCACGATAGTTTACAGCTGAAGAAGTAACTGGAATTATGAATGATTTTGCTGAACCTGGAACTCTTGCACCAACTGGCCTCTTTCTTGGTGGCACAAAGTACATGGTGATTCAGGGTGAACCAGGGGCTGTTATACGAGGAAAGAAGGTGAATGCATTCTTCCCCAGCACATGTTATACTTGCATATGTATTCATTTTGCCATCTCTCTTCCATTTATTGACTAAACAATAATTGCATGCTTATATATTGGAGAATAGCCAATTAGCATTCTTAACCAACTCCAGAGAATAATTAGATTAGAATCTATTTAGGCACAATGTTATATGAATTCACTCATCTTTAATGAGAATTGACAGTAAGCTAAATCTTGATAGATATATAGGCAAAACAGGGGATTGAATCCCATTTCATTTATGGTATTGCAAAAGTTATGTAGTGTAAAAGTTATTCCTTTGGAATGTTGTCTAGTTGGGAACTGATGAAGTGTGGAGAGTGGAGTAATTTTTAGTGTAAGACAATGTTGTGAACTCATGTATTACTAGCGTTGAAGAAATGTTTTTTCATACAAAAAGGTTGGCTTCTGATGTTTTATGTTGCTTGTTTCTGTTGGCCAAACATTATATATCAGGGCTCTGGCGGAGTAACTATCAAGAAGACCAATCAGGCTTTGATAATTGGCGTATATGATGAGCCTTTAACTCCTGGTCAATGCAATATGATTGTGGAAAGGCTTGGGGATTATCTAATTGATCAGGGTCTTTAGTTTCTTAGGTATGCCTTTCTATTTCTTTTATTCTTTGAGAAAAATGCTTTTTAGGTTTGGAGGCTTGCATCTACCTACATGGGTTGGATATTTTTACAGTTGAAGATGTTGGGATCTACAAGCACTACAAAACTTGTAAACTTGGTTTCTGCTGTATTGAGTATTTGTATTTGTGATTCTGGATAGAGCTGTGTTAATTTATAAAGAAAAAGTGATGTCTTTCTGTTATATTTCTGTATTTTAGTTTTAAATTTAAATCACTTTGCAATGTTATAATATTTGCATTAGAAAGCCGAGATGAGAACTTGGAGTTGCTTATCTATTTCAGAACCACGTAATAGATGCAAATAGTTTGAGTGCCATCCAATTTCTGAATTTCATAAACAACAGCAACAAGAAGGAATGCATATTGAATCCCAATGGCGTCAATTTTATATATGTAAGTTACATAAGAATCTCAATGAAGTTGAAAAAAATAACTACACTCGATGAAATGAGGGAAGAGCAAAACTGTATTCAGAGCCCATATAAGGATATAATGCCCTGTTTATTCATTCAATAAATAAGGGAAGAAGGGAAACTACTCTATTCTATTTTGGTAGGCTTACCTAATCACTAATAAAAACAAAAAACAAAATTGACAGGTCAAATTCCACACCATCTAATATCATATGCCTTGTGATCTTTGTGATAAGTTTTTCACACATGAACCAAAAAGCTCAGAATGCATACCGGTAGATGGCATCTGCTACACCATCTTCGTCGTTGCTGGTGCCAATTATATCAGCCACAGCTTTTGTCTTTTCTGATCCATTGCTTAGAGCAATGCCTAGAGAGGCCAACTCAAGCATCTCAATGTCATTTTCCCCATCACCAATAGCCATTATCTGAAAATTAAGTAATTAGAATCAGTAAGGAACAAGTTCTAACTGGTTGCATCTTCAATATCAAAATTCAGAGAAATACAGGATTGTCACAGTTTTGACCAGATAGCTTTCTCCATGTTCCATATTTTATATTTGTTTCTTTGTTCTTTGCTTTATCATTTTCATAATACCTAATGCCATTATATCTATTTGCTAGATGCCTCATCTCTCTTAATAATCCTCTAGCATGAAGATTTGAGATCACCATGCAAATGTAAATTGTCCGAGTAGAAGATTTGCACTATTCACTAGAAATTGGTTATTTTCCTGTTGTTCACCAGCATGGACCGTAAGGCAGACAATAAAAGCAAGATAACAACTCCAACTCTCAGAAGAGTTCTTTTTTCAGTTAAGAAAAAATAGGAAAAGAATAAAAAGCAATTTGCATATTCAGCTATACCTCCTTTGCAGTGACACCCAAATGATCAAGCAGCATTTGGACTCCACTCCCTTTTGACGTTCCTCGAGGGACAATTTCAACCATGTCCGGGATAGCTTGGATAACATTGGCCCGATCCCCAGTTGCTTCTGACCAGTATGGCCGCAATGAAGTAGCCACTCCCTCAGCAGTGTCTAAAAAGAGCAGCTTCTGCAAATCCAAAGGATTGGAAGGGTCAAAAAAAAAAAGAGGGAGAAACACCTTTAAGTATCTCAGTCTAGCACCAATTTCCCCGAGAACATTCAGGTTAGAGATCAGTATCATTAACCAAATTCAAACTGGAAGGTAAACAACTAAGTTAATCCCACTAAATAAAAGACATGGCTCAAGCCATCTGTCATGCTCAAATCTTATTACCTTAATTGTTAGTAATAAAATGGTAATTTAATCTTTCCCGCTTTCTTGGTTGCATTATAAATGTAACTACTTTGACAACATTTGCAGCTTTTATATATAACACATCTGTACTGTTTCTATTTTGATGCTTCAGATATCGGAATGAATACAAGCCCAAGTCTGTGACTATACCTGTATTTCAGCAGTAGCTAGGAGGTCTTCAACTGAAGGCATGATCTCTGCCTGAAATTTTTTTTTTTTTCATTAATCATGCGCATCCATGCAAAAGTTGCTTAGGTAATATCAAGGTTTTTGTTACCAGAAAAGCACCTTTGGCTCATGATATATGGTATGTAATGATTCAACAAGAGGATGATCAAACAGCGTTAAGCAACGGTCGTTGCTGAATGCAATAAGAGGAACCTTATGCTCCCAAGAGTAGAAGCATGCCTGCAATTATGAATTACAACCCAATCAACAACAAGAAAATTTGATAATAATGCACATGTTGGTTACAAACCTGTCAAACCCAAAGCAAAGACAAACAATTTTGGATAGGTCTACTAATTATCATTAACAGCACAGCATATGATGGACTTTTTGAATGGGAAGAGGGGATGAAATCAATGAATTTCTGGTTAAAATAGTCTTGTCCGCAGCCACAAGTATTCCCATAGAGGGTAAAGCCTTGCTAAAATTTAAAATAGAAGTCATTTAACAATTCCGGATGAAAGCATTCAGCAGAAGCAGCAAATGAAATGAATTTTTTAAGCCAACAATTTAGTCCGTGAAACAGCATTCACCAGAGTTATCTCTCCAGCAACCATGTTACAAACATGAAATTGCAGCACTGCACACAACAAGAGAGGTGGAAAACCTAATCATAGAGAATTAGGCCAATCACTGCTGCAGCATAATATTCATCTCAGATGACACTAAAACGAGTAACTGCAAACAAATATGCAATAAAACTGAGCAGCAAAGCCATATGCTAACAAAACTACTCCTATTGTACAAAACACCACATCCACAGACAAAAATTGTGAAAGCAGTTTATCCTACGCGTGTTTGGACAATATAAGCATCCAGGTTTTTTAACATTTTCATAACACCAAACAAAGTCAAAAACAGTCATAATAAAACAATTACCTCTCTGCAGACACTTAGATCTAAGTTGCTTCTAAAAATTTCCCGACCCTGTCTACCGTAAACAAGCAACCCCTGAAATGAAACAATAAATTGAAATTAGATCAGCAGCTATAGACTGAGCACAAAAAACATTAAATGAAAGCAGAAGATTATTAACTAGTTAGGGGCCTTTAGGCTTTACAGTATTTGGCAAAAAGAGGAATTTCAACAGATTTCCATAAGAAAAAGAAATCGATTCATTGGTATAAGGGGAAGGCGTACGAGAAAATAATAGGAGGCAGAATGTGCACAACAAAGTTTTAAAAGGAGTAGCATCTTAAGACAAGGTGTCTGGTTATACATCAATAGATCTAAAAATACTAAGAATTGTAGATATCTTTATAGCTTTCATGAAGTTAAGATAGTTGACTGGCGCTATGGCGCTCCAAACTGCTGCATATCTAACGATTTCATCCCAGAATGTATTGAGTGACTAGTTTTACAGATTCATCTCCTTGATTTCTCACCCATTGTAGAAATGAAAATGTTATCTAATCATTGCAAACTGAAAATTCTAACTGATCTATTTCATGCTTTGAAAACATTGATATTCATAAATTCCTTCATACAAAGTTAAACAGATTCAAACTCCTTTTGTCGCATAAAAGCCTAAGATCAGTTTCCACAAGAGGGATATGGAGTGGCTTCAAGATTGAAAAAGCAATGCTCTTTTCTTGCTTCTAGTAGCTATAGAGTGAAAGAAAGAGCGGTAGAGCACTTATCATACCATGTTCTTGGAAAACCATACAGAGACCGGCAGACCAATTTTTATAACAGGTAAATATGTTCCATTAAGTTGAGTTTAAGAAAATTTTTATGCATATGCTTTGTGATTATAAAAATCCGTACAATGTTTAACAAGAGCTCTGCAACCAAGTTTAAGAACGTCTCTAACAAGATCATTCAATAATATAAATCTGAAAATGAGGATTTGTGAATCCTAGTTGAGAAAAGGTAACTGCATAACAATGACAAGAAACAAGTAAGAAAGAAAAAAAACCTGTAGGAAAACCCCAGGAGAGAACTCTGAGAGAACGCCATCTTTACCACCTAAATCTACCATCTTCAAAATACTTATTGCAGCAGGACGAGCCTGTTTAAGAGTTCAAATCAAAAAACACCAACTGGAATCCTCCTCAGACACATGGCATGCTCAATTAATGAGAAAAATAACAAAGAGAAGTCATCACATAGGACCAAAATAAGTAACCACAAAATGATATTTTTAGCTATAGTTTCAAGGAAAATGAAAAAAAAAAAAAAAAAAAAAATACTATTGCAGCAGGACGAGCTGTTTAAGAGTTTTCAAATCAAAAAACACAAACTGGGATCCTTCAGACACATGGCAATTGCTCAATTAATGAGAAAATAACAAGAGAAAGTCATCAGCATTTAGGACAAAATAAGTAAAGTAAACCGACAAAATGATATTTTTTAGCTTATAGTTTCAAGGAAAATGGGAAAAAAAAAAAAAAAAAAAACATTGTCATTGGGCGTTTGGGAAAACATCCCAGTATAGTTTAACTGGAAAGAAGGAAAAAAAAAAAAAAAAAAAAAAAATGTATGGGGCGTTTGAAAACATCCCAGTAATAGTTAACTGGAAAGAAGGAGTAAGATTCCATAGTTTCTTACTTTTCCAGTTGCTATCACCACTTTCACACCCCTTGACAGAGCTTCTTTCAGAGCTTTCGCATTTGTCAAGGAAATTTGACTTTGGCTGTTCAGCAATGTTCCTGGCATTCAGGTAGACAGGAAAAATAATTAGAATCTGAGTGCTGCAGCCATGGATATTCAAAGTGATGTCAAGTTGTTCTCACCATCCATATCGCAAAAGATATATCTGAATTTTGGTTTGTAGAATCGAAGACTGCCTTCTTTCTTCCTGTCTTTTAACATCATGTGTGTAAGATTATCTCATTGCCAACTCTTGCATTTGTGGCACGTTATAGCCTCCAAAATAAATAAAGAATGAAGGCCTTTGAATCTATAAGCAATAATACATATTAATTACCATCCAAATTTTCTTTTTGAAGATTCACATTAGTTTCAGCATCATATGCACTCTGAATTAGTCCTTTTCCTTTCCACCCAAGACTCTTTAAAAGAAGTTCCTCCTCCTTCTCCATTTCTGCTTCAGCCTCTTCACTAATCTCATGATCAAATCCTAAAAGATGCAACAACCCATGAACCTGCACATATGTAGGAACATTAAGGGAATGACTCACCCAATCATCCTTAATTCCCATGATCATATTATCTTGAGTGTTGATTTATGATTATCTTACATATGAAGGAAAGTTACGGGTCACTGACTGTTCTTATGACATTCATTGAACATTGAACACAGCCAAAAACCATAAAGCAGCAAAGCAGATAAAAGCATGCATATTAATTAAACAATATGATTCAATCCAGCCACCAACCAGGAGGATGCGTATTTCGTCAACAAGACTATGCCCTCTTTCCTCTGCTTGTCGTGCAGCTGTCTCAACAGAAATGACAATATCACCCAACATAAGCTGCGAAAAAATGAAAAGGAAAAAAAAGGGGGTCAGTAGGATTCTACCGAAGAACTACAATTTGATCCAGAAGAACTAAGTGAAGGGGCCCTTGAAAAGCTAGAAAACGCCACAGAAGCAGATCAATTTTGAATGAAAAGACACCCTGAGATAAAACGAGAAAATCAAATTTGATTATGTATGTACCACTTACAACTGGAAGCTCTAGTTGAGGAACATGTTGTGACATGGAGAGAACATCAGTAGCATGGTCCTCATCCCTCCATTCCTTATTAAGTTTGCAAATGAACTCATCATTGCAAAGTAGTACCGACAACTCAACACTTTGAAATCCTCCAACATCACTTATAGCAGTGTCTCTGGTTTTATAAGCTGAATCTTTTAAACCATCAAACGCTAATTTCATTGCCATTGGCACATTAAGACGAAGCAATTCTGCAATACTCTGCTCAATAAAAGTGATCAAAAATACAAAAAATTAATGTTTCAAATTGCCAATTAAAAGACGAAAATAATTTTGCTTTAATTGTCTCCTATTCGCAACCATATAACAACTAAAGATAAGGTAGTTCATATACCAATATTTCGGGATCATCGGGCAGCTCTTCTTCAATGCAAATGCTAACATTGAGCTCCAACTCCGTTTCACTCTTCCGCGCCGCCCGCCTCCTCACTTTCCGGTATCCTCTCTGTGCCGCCCAAACCCGCCCGCTTATTGGCCGCAGAAGCCTCCCATCGCCTTCTCTGCATACAGCGTGAAACTTTTTAGCGAAATAAGAATATCTCGATAACAAAGGGTCATTGAAACAAATAGGCTTTCGAGTGAAGGATAGGCTTGAAGGATAGTAGACAGTGGAGATGGCATTAATAGAGGGAGAATTTGCGAGAATGACAGAGGCGGTGCGTGGTAACACACGCGCCATTGGAGCTGAGGTGGGAAAAGGAGGGCAGAGAGGGCGAAGGAGCGGAGAGAGGCGAGAGAGCATATAGGCGACAGTGGCGGGCGGAAACGAAAGCGGAAGGGTATTTGGCCAGTCGGCTTTACAACTTGTGCGACAACGGCTTTTCAATTTTCAGTTTTTCACTGGTCTAGTCTGCAAGAATGGGAGGGGTTGAAAGTACTATTGCAACAAATTAATAAATTTTCATTTCTATTGTAATTTTTTATTACCAAATGTGCCCTCTCATCTTCCCCTTTAATCATTAAAGTTTATTGGCCATATTGTAATTATCTGCATCATATTTAATGGGCTTCAACCATAGAACAAATTATTTTAAATAAAAAAAAACATTTTTTAGATATATAATGCTATAATTTTTTTTTTAATTAATGTTATAATTTACTATTGAACTAGTAATTTATTTTAAATTTAAGTGGAAGTTTTATTTATAAATAAATTATACATTTAAGATTTGGCTTATTTGTTTTCACTAGCTAAAAACCATTAGTTAATGATTTTGCTAACATTTTAGTGGGACCCACTGATTATAATGCAGTATTTTGTAAATATTCAAAACAATTTATCTCTTATAAAACCATCGATCTCTGAACAACCAAAATATTTTAATAAAAAATAATTGATAAAATCAACTAGATCACTTAAGTGGATGACATAGTTGCAGAAGCTATAGAAAGAAAGCAACGACATTTAGAGAGGAGGAAAAACAACAAATTGGTAATAAGAAAAAAAAAAAAAAAGATAAAATTATTCAAACACCAAGTTTATCTCTTTATAAATACCATCGATCTCTGAACAATCCAAAATTATTTTTTAATTATAAAAAATTAATTTTGCGGATAAAATTCAACACAGATTCACTCTAAGGGAATTGACATAGTGTGCATATAGAAGCATATAGAAAGAAAGCTCAACGACATTTAGAGGGAGGAAAAAACAACTAAGGGTCATTTTAAGAAAAAAAAAAAAAAAAAAGACAGATAAGCTGTTTTTTTTTTATCTATTATTTATTACAAATCTTCCTTTTCTTTATTTATTTACCAATCTCCTTTTCAAAAAAAAAAAAAAAAAGACAGATAGCTTTTTTTTTTATTATTATTATTACAATCTCCTTTTTTTATTTATTACAATCTCCTTTTCAAGATTCAACTACACATAACAAACAAAATAAAAAAAGAAATATTTAGAGAGAGACCAAATCTCAATAATAACCATTATAAAAAGAAACGAATAATATTAATAGGTCATAAAAATTAAAAGAAGAGAAATGAAACAAAAGAAATGCTGCGTTTTAGTTCCTTCGGGTTAAATTAACCCAAGGATAACTAATAGATTCCACTAATATATATATATAATCCTGAAATAAAAAATATATTAAAAATGCTAACTCGGTGTTCTATTTTTTCAGTATTTGTGTTTTTTTTTTCATTTCTTTTCAGTTTTACAATTTACAAACTATATAATATAAATTATTTATGATTTTGAAAATCTTATTTTGTTATGATTTTAAAAAATCTTAGTTTGTTATTTTGTTCTAACTATCTATATGTTAAATAAATTATGATATAAATAGTGATCTCTGTTTTCTAATATCTCATCTTCTATTGAAACTCATTTATTGAAAGTTAAAGGTCTCCATCTATTAGTAATTTTCAATATTTTGTTTAGTATTAATAAAATATAACTTTCTTATCGTGGTTTTTGTTTTTCTTTTATTTTTTTGTTTTGCTAATTAATATTGATCGCGTAGTAAATAAAGAAGAAGCGGACAATTTCACTTGACTAGCTAGCCAAAAGTTTCCTTTGAAAAATAATCATTAAGGTTTCTTTTTTATTTTTTTATTTTCTTAAGCATGATTGGTATTGATATGTCAATCCAAAATGCAGGGTACAAAAGTGTGGTAGGAGAGACAGTTATCCGAGGAACAGAAGCAAAGAGTAGTTATAGCTCACGCTATTAGACGAAGTTGCAAGTGTATTAGATATAGAATCGGAGAGAGTAGTAAAAAAATAGATGTTATATAAATTTAGAAAAATAGATCAACTAAATATATTTTAGTGCTATTGTACTGTACACTATATGTACTGTTCACTACATTTTATTGGCATGCAAATTAAAGCAGAGGTTGTATATTCAGATTATTACGCCAAAAACCCAAACTTTTTAATTGAGATGCATTTTTTTGTCATTAATATTTGTTCTGCTTCTATTTATATTTGAATTTATTATTTTTTTATCAAAAATTTATTTTATTTACTCGACCTTACATTTTTATAGCAAAAATAAAGTGATATTAATAAACTAAATAAAAGAAGTTACTTAAACATTAAAAATTATTTTTTTATATATTAATTAAAGAATAGGAATAGTAATTTGACTAAATTTTTAGGTTATTTTTTCATGTATTAAAGAGTCGTAATAAAAAGTCATGTATATAATATTTATCTTTGAAAAATTTTCATTTTTTTCTTTCCTTTATGTATACCTCTATTTCATTTTTCAAAAATTTTCTATATCTCTTTAGTTTTTATTAGAAATTTTATATTTTTTAAAGATAATTAGGCTTTGAAAAAGTTTAAATTGTTGATTATCTATATATCTCTCTACTTAACTCTATTTTTAAAATCATTTAAGTTATATATGTCAAATTTAAACTAAATTATTTTTTATTTGAGATTAATAGATATTAGTATAGGAATTTTTAATTTTTTCTTTGTTTTTCTATGTTTTGTAGAATTAATATTCAATATAAATAATTAAATTATATTTTATTATTAAATTATTTGAGATTAATAGATGATTAGTTATAGGAATTTTTTAATTTTTTTCTGTTTTCATATGTTCCTCCCCTGTAGATAATTATTCAAATTATAAATAAATTTAAATTAGTATTTTTATATTCAATAAAATATGAAATATTAAATATTATTGATGTATATATTATCCATTGGTGAAGGATTTTGATTTTTAAAATTTTGATCTGAAAATATTGTGAATTTTTATAAACTTTAACTAAAAATTCTTGACATATATTAATCCAAATTTATAATTATTTAAAATAAATTCATGTTCATCCACGAATTTCTATGATCCATTAATTTTATTGAAATTTCTATTAGGTATAATTTACATTTTAAATTAAATTAACCCATTGAGAAAAATAAAATATTTTATATACTAATATTTTAAATACAATTTTATAAAACTTTAATTCATTGATTTTAGGTCCTCTTCAAAGAGATATACATTAGAAACCAAAGAAACAATATTTCACGTGGGAAGAGTGACAGATAAATAATTAAATTATATTTTATTATTAATAATGAAATATTAAATATTATTGATTTATATATTATCCATGGTGAATGATTTGAATTTTAAAATTTTATCTGAAAATATTGTTTGAATTATAAACTTTAACTAAAATCTGGACATTATTAATCAAATTTTATAATTATTTAAAATAAATTAATGTCATCACAATTTCTATGATCCCATAATTTATTGAAATTTCTATAGTATAATAATTTAATAAATTAACCCATGAGAAAAATAAATATTTTATATACTAATATATTAAATACAATTTATAAAATTTAATTATGATTAGTCTCTTCAAAGAGAATAATAGAACACCAAACAATATTCACGTGGGAAAGACAGGAAGGCGGAGAAAGCGCGTGCACACCGTAACTTATTCTTCGTTCGTTTAGTGATTAAACACCGTTAACACTCTGACAAATCACAAACTTCCAAAACCAGCTTCTAATCTGCTTTTTCCAAACAATCCGTTAGCCCACCGAAGCCTTCCCCGCCCGCCTTTCTTTCTCTCTTTCTGTCTCTCTTTACTCTCTTCCTCTTCTTCTCGATCTCTCCTCACTGTTCCTTTCTCTCTCCGAAATCGCTTTGTTTGACCTTCTTTGAGTCTTCCACCTCGTTTCTATTACCGAATTAGGGTTTCGATCTGTTTTCTTCTTTCAATTTCGCGCTTTCTTTGTGATTGTGGTTTTTTGTTTCCCTAAATTATTTGCTTAGTTTATTTTTGTTTTTGTTTGTGTCTCTTGGGGAATCGAAATGGTGGTTTCTCCGAGTCCTAATGGAGCTTCGCCGCTGCCATCTCAACCTGCTAAGAGGTATGGAATCACTAGACCTATCTCCCTCGCAGGCCCCACTGAGGCTGATCTTCATCGAAATGCTGAATTGGAGAAGGTAAAATCTTTAGTTGACATTGATCCAATAAATTAATTTTGTAATTTTGCTTATGTTATTATTTTGCTGTATTTGGATTGAATTTAAAGTTTTTGGTGGATTCGGGGCTGTACGAGAGCAAAGAGAAAACTATGAAGAGAGAAGAGGTGCTTGGTCGCATAGATCAGGTATTTGAATATTTGCTAACGCTTAAATTTATATGCTTGCGTGCACTATGACTGAATTAATAAAACATATTGTAGTTAGTAAGAGCAGTTAATTTATAGATTGATTTGCATTATTGTTGGAGATTTCTACTTATGGAGTTGAGGTATATTGATAGTCAACCTATAAACAAATCAGTTAAAGACTTGTGGAAAACTCAGGGATTTCTTGTGGAAAGGCAAACACGGGAGGTAGTTTTGGATATTTATTGTTAAAGAAACACAAGGCATGCATTTGGACGGATTGGATTTGGTTTCATTATTGATGAATCACTATCTTCTTAAAGAACCATTTTTGACGTTTCAAAGGATTTGTATGGCATTTAGGTGAAAGCTGACTGTTATGGAATAGCGTGCTATATGAAATATTCTATTTATTCATGGGAGTTATGGTTATTTTGGTGAAATGTGAATAGAATACCCTTGGCAACACCTTACAGTATGAATACTTTTTGCTGCTACAGAACTTAAATAAAAGGAGTTATGTTTTGCCTAATCGCTAGCTTCGTTTTACTTCCTTTGCTTTGTGTGCTCGGTTAGAGTTTTTTGGTGTGTTCAGGGGAGTGAGTTTTCATGTGATTAATGGAGGTTTCATCTAAATTTCATCCAAATTAAATGTGTCTTTTATCAATTTTTAATATGTAATATGGATGTTTGATCTTTGCCAAGCATTGTTAATAGTTTTGTTTTAAGAAACGTTTTGGTGCTCATGTTTTACTAGTATGCTTTGCTTTTCCTGGTGTGATAGAGATGATTTATTGTTGCCTTAAATAAGTAATCGTGTATGATTTGAACTCCAGATTTTCATTACTGATCTTAATTATGAAAAGAAGTTTCTATTCCATTTTGGCAATCTTGTTGCTTTTCCTTTCTGGTTCCTATTCTCTTCTATACCAATGCGATTATCTTGAGCAAATGGTTATGGGGAAATCAACCTCTAACAGATTGTCAAAGGTTGGGTTAAACAATTGACACACCAAAGGGGCTACACGGATCAGATGGTGGAGGAAGCAAATGCTGTCATTTTTACTTTTGGGTCTTATCGTTTGGGGGTAAGTATGACTTTTTATAGGATTTGTTATGTTCTTTGAGCACTATCTTTTGATGTCTTTTATCGCTTTCCTTATTTCTTCTCAATTGTACTTCTTGGGTGAGGTAGCTTTGTAAATTAATCTTTTACATGGTACTGAGGAGGGTTAACTAGTTGATATTTTTGAAGCGCTAGACTGCATTTTTGTTGAAAGACAATTAGCAATGTGTTCTAATTTTTATTTTTTGCTCTCTGATTCCTTTTTGGGGGTATTCTTGAACTGTGGACCAAAAAAAGTACAATAAAATTGTTAACTTTTCCACCCTAATTAAATAGTCCTTGGGGAGCAGAACTTAAGTTTTAGAAGTTTGAGGCACATCATACTCATATCCTGGACAGTAACAACTGCTTTGCTGTAAAACGAGTAATTGATAGGGGTAAGTGTTTGTGCCACCTTTCTCAGATTCTTGGCTTAAATTTCATAAAACTCATGTAACAGGTTAGTTTTTTATCCCACTGCTAACATTGTAGCAGGGTAATGTGCTACCAGCTCTCTTGTACCTTTCACTTCCCTAATATAAAGAACTGGGTATTTTGCAGCCAAAAGTAGGCTACCTTTTGGACTTATTTTGTTTTTTACAAGATGTAATATTTTGGTTCCATCCTGCATTGAAATAAGTACCTCCTCTACATGGAGATGTAGCGATTAAATGCTGTTTTAACAGGTTCATGGTCCTGGAGCTGACATAGACACCTTGTGCGTTGGGCCGTCTTATGTGAATCGAGAGGTCACTCATAAACTTGGCCTATTTGCATTAGGAATCTGGAGGGATAGTTTATGGTTTTCATTAACATTTTGAGTATCTTTTCCCAGGAAGATTTCTTCATTATTTTGCATGACATATTGTCCGAAATGGATGAAGTTACGGAGCTTCAACCAGTTCCAGATGCTCATGTCCCAGTTATGAAATTCAAGTTCCAGGGGATATCAATTGATCTTCTTTATGCTAGTATTTCTCTTTTGGTTGTTCCTGAAGTAAGTTCTCTATGCTTATAAAATATTCATGAGACGTAGCACTTTCCTGGAAGCATGCATTTCAATTATTGAAAGCTTCTCTTCTTTTGTCTGTGTTCTTGAGAGTGGATTCACATGCAAGTCTGGTAGCATGTCTGGATGCAAGATTTTTACCCTTATTAGATCCATTTTAACAATCAGGATGCTAATCTTCAAATAGGGAAATGCTATGTTTTTGTGCTTTAATGATTTGAATGTAACATAATGTTGAAATTGTATTTAATTGTTGCTTGCTGAGATTGATCTGGAACGAACTTGTCAACACAATTCAGGATCTGGACATTTCGCATGGGTCTGTGCTGTACGATATTGATGAGCAAACTGTTCGAAGTCTAAATGGGTGTAGAGTTGCAGATCAAATTCTTAAACTTGTGCCAAATGTTGAGGTGGACATATTGTATGCTTTTTACCTGGTTTATTTGATTATATTGTTAATTTGACAGTATTTTAATCCTTGACCAAATTGTAGCACTTTCGAACAACACTTAGATGTTTGAAGTTTTGGGCTAAAAGGCGTGGTGTTTATTCAAATGTAAGATGAGCAGAGTTCCCTTTGCAGTTGATGTTTCACCTCAATATTATGGTTTTTTCATTTGCTTTTAACCAACGTATAGGTTACTGGTTTCCTTGGTGGCGTAAATTGGGCTCTTTTAGTTGCACGGCTATGCCAGCTTTATCCCAATGCAATTCCCAGTATGCTAGTTTCTCGATTTTTCAGAGTATATACACAATGGCGCTGGCCAAATCCTGTGATGCTGTGTTCTATAGAAGAAGATGAACTTGGATTTCCTGTATGGGATCCTCGTAAAAACCATCGGGACCGGTTTCATCATATGCCAATAATAACTCCTGCATACCCCTGTATGAATTCTAGCTATAATGTCTCTATAAGTACCCTCCGTGTAATGATGGAGCAATTTCAATATGGTAACAAGATCTGTGAGGTGTGTGCATGAGTGTTCACCTTTTACTTCAGCTGCCCACATTATACTATTGATGCCTTCACTCTGGTCAATTTTTTCCATGCAGGAGATTGAGCTAAACAAGGCTCAATGGAGTGCTCTGTTTGAGCCTTATCTTTTCTTTGAAGCATACAAAAACTACTTGCAAATTGATATTATTGCAGCAGATGCGGATGATTTGCTGGCTTGGAAAGGCTGGGTGGAGTCCCGGCTTAGACAACTTACTTTGAAGGCAAGGGCTTTACTTTTTGAAGAGGAACACATATTATTCTGTTTCTAGTGTTTGTTCCCGTGTACTTCACAGTTCACATATACGAAACATTGTGCCCAAGTGATTCAGTATGGTGTCTTTCCTTATTGGTGCTTTTCATATGCCACTTTGCAGATAGAACGGGATACAAATGGGGTGTTGCAGTGCCATCCGTATCCGAATGAGTATGTAGACACATCCAAGCAATGCTCGCATTGTGCTTTCTTCATGGGCTTACAGAGGAGAGAGGGAGTTACTGGTCAAGAAGGCCAGCAATTTGATATACGGGGAACAGTTGACGAATTTAGGCAAGAGATAAACATGTACATGTTTTGGAAACCAGGAATGGATATCTATGTTTCTCATGTTCGTAGGAGGCAGCTTCCTGCTTTTGTTTTCCCTGATGGGTATAAGCGATCTCGCCCTTCACGGCATCTCAACCAGCAGGTTAGTAAATCAAATGATGGTGCTGCAACATCTCGGATTGGATCACCTGAGGGACATCTTAAGCGAAAGAATGACCATGAAGAGGTGGATCTGAGGCCGGATAAACCAGAGAAACGAGCCTCTATAAGCCCACAAAGGCTGCAATCTGTGTCTCCAGAAAGTAGTACGAGTAGGTGCGGTGGAACATCTCTGGCCAACTTCAGTGAAAGGATTAAATTAGGGTGTTCAACTGCTGCAGATGTTGACAACAATTCTGAGGCTAGGTCATGTAGAGGGCCATCAAGCAATGAAAACTGCATCTTGGGGAATGTGATGCAGGTGGGTGAAACAGTTATGGGTTTGTATGATCCGGCAGTGGTTAGGGGTGATGTAGAGCCAGCTGAGTGCAGGAATGAGGTAGAGCCAACTGATCTGGCGGTTGAAACAATTCTTAAGCAGGAGTTGCTTGATCCATATGAAATATCAAGTTCTGAAATTAGGAAAATACATAACGTCACAAATGAGAACAGAAATGGGGATTTGATATCGGCTTCCTTGGAAAATGGTTCTCCCAACAGACTGTTAAAATGGGGAGGGGAAGTTATAGAGGTTGAAGAGGAGTTAGTCAGACCATGTAATCAGACAGCAGTTGTAGAACTTGCTGAAAGCGTTATATGTTCAAATACCAGTGCTCAGAACCTCAATTGTGAGGTGAGTTACTCTGTTTGAAGATTTTGGGTTACAGATTGTTGCGGATGGCAGTGGCAAATACTCGAAGTTCTGGAGATAGTGAGAGTGGGATCTTTGCAGGGTGCTATATGTGCTGCAGATTTGGATTCGCTTCTGGAGAATGGGTGTTTGAATGCAAGCGGAGCATTTCAAAATAGCTTGCCAGAAGAATTAGAGGTTCCAAATCTAAATTGCTTATTTTAACTTATTGTAGTATAATTGCTTCATTTTTTCACATGATTTCCTTTTGTTCTCTTTCTGTTGTGCTGAGTCATTATGATGACCCCGCTGATGACCCAGCTAGTCGATTAATATTAGCTGGGCCGTCTTGTGAAAAATTCCAATTAAAAAACTTGTGAGTAAGATGGGTTTTGGTAGTGCTTTCATTGATTAAGAATGTGTTAGCAGATAAATTTAAATTTGTTAATTGCTCCTTTTCTCTTTTATATGCTGGGTTTCATTTTTTCTTTTACCTCCTAACTGCTGCATATGTGGTCGCAGGTCCTGCACCACTATACGTGCTATGTTTCCAGTAACTGTGCTTAAGAACCTGACCATGTTTTGTATCTGACTCAGATACATGACTCTCCCTTAAATTTTCACCTTGAGTACCTTGTCACAAAGCTAACTCTTAGTTTTGCTCTCTGTATTCTCTAGCCAAGTACTGCAATTGGGAAGGTTGTAAATTCTCAAGATGGAGATAGGTCAGAATCTTTGCAGAAGCCAGTGATAAGGCATGCATTTGAACCCTATAAATTGTCTTTTGTAAACCATGGTATCTTTATGCTGTCCTGTTTTTTTTTTTTTTTTGCTGCATATGGTGATCGCAGGTCCTCACCACTAATACGTGCTTATTTCCAGTACTGTGCTTAAGAACCTGAGCCATGGTTTTGTATCTGACTCACGATACATGGACTCATCCCTTTAAATTTCACTTGAGTACCTTGTCACAAAGCTAACTCTTAGTTTTGCTCTTCTGTTTTCTTAGCCAAGTACTGGCAATGGAAGTCTGAAATTCTCAAGATGGAGAGTAGGTTTCGGAATCTTTTGCAGAGCCAGCTGAATAAGGATGCATTTGAACTCTATAAAGTGTCTGTTGTAAACCATGGTATCTTCTAATGCTGGTCCTGTTTTTTTTTTTTTTTGTTTGGCTCTTGTTTTAGCAGGTTGAATCTGAAGTCAAAGGTAACATTTTGGCATCGGTCATTTAATGACGCTTCACATTTAGTAAAGGCGTGTCAAGCAATCTCGGTAAAGTTGTCAAAAATTAATTGCTGGCTCTTCATGGCATTTCGTACCAGTGTGTGTTTGCACAAGCTCTATATTGTGGATCAGTAAGAGAGGATCCATAGTCATAGCTTTTTTTTTTTTTTTTTGTTGGCTCTTGTTTAGCAGGTTGAATCTGAAGTCAAAAGCGTAACATTTTGGCATCGGTCATTTAATGCGCTTCACATTTAGAAAGGCGTGTCAGCAATTCGGTAAGTGTCAAAAATTAATTGCTGGCTTTCATGGCATCGTACCAGGTGTGTGCACAAGCTCTATATTGTGGAGTAAGAGAGGATCAATAGTTCATAGCAATGTGCCTTGCTTGGTGATTTGACCAGTCATCTAGTTTGTGTTATAGAGCACTGCTGAAGCTCTGGACTTCCCAGAAGCATTGGAGACATTCTTTGCTGTTATTGAGCTCTTTTCTTTGTTCCCTTTGGGTGTGGCAGAACGAGTGAATCGCAAATTTGGAACCTATTTGTACATCAAACGAGACCAATCAAGTTCAGTGTGGTTTGTGAGGGCATTTGCTTTCTTTCTTTGTGCTTCTTTATAGGCCTTTGTACACTAGCTCTTTTGTTCTTTTCAAACCTGTGAAAATGTAATCGAATTGGTACACTTGTTTGGTGCGAAACATTTGTGGTTCAATGGCCAAGTTTTTCTGACTTGTGGCAGCATGTGCTGTTTGGTTACTTGCATGAAACATTTGGTTTAATGGCTAAATTTTTCTGACGTGGCAGTAAGTTCTGTTTTTTCCTGTTTTTTACTTGCCTGAACAAAATCCAGATAAATGCTTCTGTAATTTATGGTAATTTGTACATTTTTGAGGCATGTTGACTTGGTTTACGTGCAAATTTTATTTTGGGGATTGGGATGACTGAAACTGAGAAACCTGCTAGTTAAAAACAGGGATTATTTTTTGGCCTGTAGCATATGATACACCCTAGAAAGAAAAAGCTGAACTATTTATTACTAGACATCACTGTAAATTAAGCCACTTTCAAAGTCGTCATCATCTGCTACTCTTTTACTGCGCCTGTAACTAGAAAGATAAGTAGAACTGCCAAGAAGAGGAGCAACGTCAAACTCCATTCCCATCTTCTCTCTATTATCCCTTGGAGAACATCGACGTAGGACCTGCAATACATCCTTCATAGATGGCCTTGCAGACGGTAATTTGCTTGTACAAATGAGCCCTAGCTTGAATACAGTTGTCATTTCTTCTAGATAACATGGTTCCCTAATTTTCTCGTCGAGGCAATCAACAAAAGGCTTTCCTTCTGCACTTTGCCTCCACGCCCATTCTGCGAGGCTGGAATTCTCATCTCCACTGTTAGCTTCTCTTCCTGTTACTAGTTCGAGGAGAACAACTCCGAAGCTATAAACATCAATCTTCTCATTCACTTTTGTTGTATAAGCATACTCTGCAATACAAACAATATTAATTTTTGAGTTGAACAAAATCTACATAATACAAGTACTTTGTAAAGCATTTTGAAAGGAGTCTTATGCTTTTTACCTGGTGCAATATAACCGAACGAGCCTGCTACAGCAGACATTGTATGATCTTCTCCTTGCTTAGCCAACATTTTAGCTAATCCAAAGTCTGCAATTCTTGCTTTGAATTCAGAATCCAACAAGATATTGCTTGATTTGATATCTCGATGTATGATAGGTGGGGTGGAATCATGGTGCATATAGCATAAGCCTCTCGCAGCTCCAATGGCGATCTGCAACCTTGTTGGCCAATCCAAAACAGAATCATTCACTGTGTTTGTTACTAATGATGATCTCCTCCTCTTCCCATGAAGCCATGTATCGAGGCTTTGATTCTCCATATACTCATAAACAAGAAGTTTCGAATCCCCATTTGAAATGCAACACAATAACTTCACTATATTTGAATGCTTAACTGTGCCCAGTATTTGAACTTCTGCCAAGAACTCCTTTTCAAGCTTCTCATCAAATTTTCTGTTATTCCAAATCCTTTTAACAGCAACAGAATCTCCTGCACGGTTCACAGCAATCCGGTATACCTTTCCCGACCCTCCACTTCCAATCAGATTATTTTCTGTTAACTTCGCCAAAATATTTGCTTGTGTGAAATCCACTCTCGAGAATGAGGTCAGCTTCCATGTTGCCAGTTCTCGCTTATGCTTGTTTCTCAGGTAATCTCTAACTCCAAATAAAGTCAATATAGCAGCAACTACAAAGATAGTTAAGGCTAGAACAAGAATCATAGCAAGAACTTTAGAAGACAGTTTATTTGAACTGCGATACATAATATAGCAATTTGGAAGGTTCAGAACTGGATTAACTGCACAAAGATTAGAATTATTCAAGAAACTGTACTCGTAAGCAAGATTATCAAACTGGTCCGGGATTTGACCAGAAAGCTGATTAGATGACAAGTTGAGGTATATAAGCTTCAATTGGCCAAACCCAGATGGGATGTTGCCAGAGAGATGGTTTTGAGACAGATCTAAATAAAGCAAATCAGGTAAAGACCCCATTGCTGCTGGGATTTCGCCAGAAAGTGCATTTCTTGATAGATTTAGATCAGTCAACGACTTCCAGGAGATCATCTGTGATGGAAGTTGACCGGAAAACTGATTACCATCAAGAAAAAGAGTGCTAAGACGTGACAAGCTTGTTAATTCCTCCGGAATTTCACCTGAAAACAGATTATTACTTGCCTTGAAAACAACAACATTCCTCCAACTAGAGATTCCAGTAGGAATTGGACCAGATAATTTGTTGTTGCTAATTTCCAACCTGGACAAATTCCAGGCTACTGAGCTTGGAAGTTTGCCCGAGAAAGAATTATTACTTAGCAACAAATATGTCATATTGATTGCTGTCCAAAAACCTAGAGGTATCTCACCAGAAAACTTATTGTTGTAAAGCTGAACTGTGTTCAAAGTAGTACAATTTCCAAGCTTTTGCGGCACCTCCCCTGTAAGATTGTTTGAAAATGCAACAAAAGTCTGCAAAACACCTCCAGCACAAAGATTTTCAGGTAATCGACCACTGAAATGATTACTTGAGACCTCGAAAACTTCAAGTTTGGAATGAAGTCCAAATTCTGGTGGCAATACTCCACTCAATTTGTTAGTGAAAACTCGAAAAATACTCAATTTTGGAAGTAGAGCTATACTTGATGGTAATTCACCAGATAACTGATTAATATACAGAAGCAAAACTTCCAATCTCTGTAACTTACCGAAGTCATCTGGTATTGAACCAGTCAAGCTATTCAGAGAAATATCAATTTCTACTAAATTAAATGCTTCTACTACCTGTGGTATTTCCCCCGACAATTTATTATGGAACAGATATAAATTAGTCAGATTCTTCAACAAAAACAACCCATTTGGCATATTAGCTTCAAGCTTGTTCATTGCCAAATCTAAATGTTCAAGACTTGAAAGATTGGAAAAACTCTCCGGTATTGGACCAATCAAATTAGCGAATCTAATCCACATGAAAGTCAACTTCTTTAGATTACCGAACTCTACTGGAATTCTTGAAGGCATAAATGGATTAAAGGCTAATCCTAACTTTACTAGATTAGCCAAACTACCAATCTCCTTTGGAATAATCCCATTAAACCCGTTTTGATAAAGAAACAGTGTCTGCAACTCCGTTAAGTTACCAATTGTCGTTGGGATGTCACCGGAAAAGTTATTAGCTCCGAGGTCTATATACTGGAGAGTTGAAAGACGATCAATATCATCAGGGATTGGACCGACAAAGTAATTTTGAGAGAGGTCTAAATGCTGGAGCTTTGAACAATTGTAAAGAACTGTAGGAAATGTACCGGGTATGTAATTGAGGGATAAATCGAGAGAAATTAGGTTTTTCAGGTCACAGATTGTCGCCGGAATTGTCACTGTTATGTTCACGTCACTGAGCACAAGTCCGGTAACTGTGTTGCCGATGCACTGAACCCCTTTCCAATTGCAGGGTGGCGATGAGGAGTTCCATGACTCGAGCAACGGTGGATTGCCAAGTTCTCGCCGGAGCTTCAAGAGAATAGTTTGTTCTGTGTTGGCATTTTGTGAAATTACAGTCAAGGGTATAGTGGTTACAAAGAATAGGAAGAGGACCGTTGGGAATTTTAGAAATGGGAGGGGTAGCATGGACATTTTCAAGTTTCCAGTTTTTTGTTTTTTTTGCCGGGAAAGAAGCGGAAGGTAACGGTTGGTTTTCAAATTTGGCGATACGACATAAGGAGGTCATGTATTATCTTATATGTAAGAGTTGAGTTTGGTGAAATGACACTGTAAGTGACAATAATTACATTTCCACCACTAAAAGTTATTGGACGAGTCAAAAGTCAAACCTCAAAAGTGGTATCAAGTTATTTGTTCTAACACGGTTCGGTTAAATCTAACAATAAATCATTTCCTTTCAACTAACAAGTAAAACTCAGAAAATGACAGGTAAACTTAATTTCCCACGTGAATAATAATTTGACAAGATAGTAAAATGATTCTAATTCCAAAACGACTACATTTTCAAACTACACCCATAGAAAATGTAGTGGTTTTGGAATTAGAATCATTTTTCTCGAATCAAATCATTATCTTTACCCCTCGTGTATGCTTATGCTAAAGTGCCTCATACTATATTTCATTATAAATTCTCTCATTGACTTGTGCAATTTACCATTTCTTTCCAAGATTGAGCACGATTTACTTAAAATTGTAATATTACAATGAATTGATTTAATTTAATTTTTTAGTTCAATTGTTGAAAGTAATCAGTTCGATTTAATTCATAATTTTAGATTGCTTTAATTTTTATGTTTGGTTCGATTATAAAAATAAGTTAAATTTGTCTAAAAATCAAACCAAATCGACTGATTGAACATATTTGATACAATTCTATTTAATTTAAAATAATTGTATTCAATTTTCAATTTCATCGGTTCAATTCAATCCAGAACCAAATCGATTCTTCAGGGGCAATTATGTAGTTTTGGATGTAATAATGAGCAATTTTACGCTTTAAGGCTCACTTTTATTGGTCAAATTGTCAAAGCAGTACAACTTACAAGCAGAAAGATAGAGACAAAAGGGGAGGCAACTTGAGAGGAAGGTTCATACTATAATTTTCTACTCCATCACTATCCATTAGTTGTTGACTGTTGACTATTTCAATTAGGAAAACTCCTTATTCAAACTTATCTATATATATATATTCAGTGGCTGCCCCTTTCCTGGATTTGTTTGATAGAAGCAGACTTTAACTGGTAATGGTGGATGGCCAATTGGCAATTCATTGAACCTTCATTAAATTACTAATATTAGGATCTAGAAGATGTGATCTCATCCTTTTTTATTATTTTTTTTAAAAAAAAATAAAATGGAAAAAGAGATCTAGAAGAAAATCATGTGTTATATCACATAATTAAGAGTAGTTGATTGACTTTTATGTATAGTTAATTAGTTAGTTTGCACTTCTTCCTCATATTTGAATATGCCAAGTAAAATTTTTATATTTATTACTATAATTTTTTAAGTATTAGTATATTTGTATATTAACCAATTTAATGTTTCTAGGAAATATTTTATATATTTTTTTGGGCTCATCAATAAGTAATATATATTTTTATTTGTGGGTATATATGCTAAAATTAGTTGTTTTTTTTTTTTTTTATTGTACTATTTTCCCAATAAAAAAAAATAATCAGTTTCTAGTAGAAAATTTCAAATATATACAATATGAGACTATTCTCTAAGTTTAGAGGGTAGGTTGAGTAGAAACTACAGATTGTTTCTCCTAGAAGGAAAGTGACACTAAATTTATTCATATAAATAGGACAACCAAATTTAGAGACATGTGCATAATAATGTTTTTACTTGTCAAATTAAAAAACAAATACTTAAAAAATTATAGTGAATTATTTTTTTTTTATCAAAATTTTTTATAAAGGGTCTCAAATTCTCAACTCACATGCTACAAGTTAGGTATTTCAGGTTGTGATGCTAAGTGAAAAATAGAGGGTAACGTATGGAAAGCTCCTTACTTTATATTTAAGCATCTAAAAATATCTATAATGATGAAATACAATGTTGATTGCAAGCAAAGGAAAGAATTAATTAATTACTAAAATACTTAAATTCATTAATGCATCGCTTAATTAAAGACTCTTCTCAAATTAAAATAGGGAGTTACTATTGGAACCCACAAAATTACTACATTCAGATAATCATTAACTAGGTTGAAATTTAACTAACCAAATCAAATCTTACCTTTAAAAAAAAAAAAAAAAGAAAACCCAAATGACATCTTGGATTGTGGATATTGAACTAACCTAGGGCAAAATAAACCTATAGGGTTAATCATAAGAGAGATTTAGAATTGGACTAGTAAAAATAAATCCATATGTTCAAATGGTAGGTGATCTAATCCCACTTCCAGCTTTATGAGATCCATCAATGGAAGAAAAAGAAAAAGAAAAAGAAAAATGGAACTTTTTGATGAGTACAAGTAGGCAGTGATTGGCTACTTCATAAAATTTTATATATGTAGACATTGACTAAAAAGAGAAAAAGAAAGACTTCAAAGTCTCCCTTAAATTCTAATGAATTATTTTCACAAGAAAACTCATTCATGATATGGACATGATTGCACCCCACTACAATCTAAAATGCTTTTAGAAATTTTAGTTTAAAGGTCTGTTTGGAACCGAGAGGAAAGAAAATAATAGAAGAAAATCCACTCTTGTATTTCGAAAGAAATAAAATAAATTTAAATTTTTTTATTTGCAAAAGGTAGAAATTTTGGAAGAAAGAAAATATTTTTATTGAAAATTAACAATAACGTCCTCACTTATAGGATATTTAACAAAATATGAAAGTTTATTAATTAATTTGAGATTAACGTAATTTAATAAAAATAAGTGAATATTCCACTTCTTCTTTTTTTTTTTTTTTTTTTTTTTTTTTTTTTTTTTTTTGGCTAACTTACATAAAAATTTCGTATATATGTAGACACTTGACTAAAAAGAGAACAAAGATAAGTACTTCAATAGTTCCCTTAAATTCTAATGAATTTATTTCACAAGAAACTCATTCATGATATGGACTGATTTTGCACACCACTACAATCTAAAATGCTTTTAGGAGAATTTAGTCTCTAAAAGGTCTGTGTTAGTGAACCGAGACGAAAGAAATGAAAGAGGAAGGAAAATTCCACTCTTTGTATTCGAAAGGAAATAAATAAAGAGATTTAAATTTTTTTTATTTGCAAAAGGTAGAAGGAAGAACAAGAAAAATATTTTTTATTGTGAAAAAACAAAGTGAACGCCTCACTTAATTAGAGTATATTTAACAATAAATATGAAAGAGCTTTAATTCATTAATTTAGATTAACGTGTAAATTTAATAAAAATAAAGTGAAATCGCACCTCTTTTTTTTTTTCTATTTTTAATTTTGTTATTTTCATGTTTTTTTTTTTTTTTTTTTTTTTTTTTTTTTGTTTTTCATTATTTTCTCTATTAGTGTAGGGTCAATAAAGCTTGTAGGAGCTTTTGTCCTTATAGAAAATAATGAAAATCGAAAATCATTTACACGTTTATTATGCTTGAAGATAGAAACAACACACAAAAAGAAAAATATAAGATACGTAGTGGAACATGACGAAACATGTCCATGTGACGTGTTTTTACTATTGAATTGATAGCTCAACGATCAAGCCTTGTTTGATCCACATTGGCTTTTTAAATAAGTTTAACGTTTTAAGTAAATGTTATTTTTACATTAACATAATATTTTAATTAATTTTTAGAAGTTAAAATAATATTTTATAAAAAGTTAATTAATATAATGTTTAGGTTTAAACATTTTATGAAAAATTAATTAAACTTGTTACAATATTAAAACAACTAAAAACTATCAAAATAATAAATTTTACCGAACAAACTCTAAGTGCGTATCTCAAATATAGAAGGTAAAATCATTAAATTGAAGATTACTGTAGCAAATCTAGATTAACAAGCTATTACAAGTTCATTAAAGTAACAAGAAGAAATTAATTTGATGGGTACTTTTAGAACTTGAAGGGCTTGTAGGTTTTGAGACCTTGATTTAAACCTTGAATAGCACTACAAGCCACAACAATAGTAATAAGAAAGCAAACTAAGTTCAATAGCTCAAGCCCTAACCACCTTAGGCTTTGTGGTCTAATCTTTTTTTGTGCAATACACATTTCCACTGGAAAATAGACTGTCATGGGCCAATAGGAAACAGCTCCAAGAAGGGCAAGTATGTCATTAAAGAATGGAAGAGCCATTGCAAGCAGAGTTGCAATTGCTACAAATGTTGTCCTCCAAATTATCCTTAATAAATTAATGCTAAAATTGCAATCTTTCTTCCCAATCCTTAGGCTTAGTGGGTATTCTTTGCTTACAATTTTGGAGTTGGGCCATTTCTTGCTGGCCCATGATTCTACTGTACTGTATACTGGCTGGGCTAGTACCTGTTCAAAGCAATTTTGTTAGGGTTAAAAAATTGCAATAAAGAATACATACATATATATATATATATATATATAAGCTTAAATTTATATAATTTGGGTTGGGATAGGAATTGGGATTTAAATTTGAGAGTTTTGGAATGTTTATCATGTATTATTTTATTGATACAAAAGAAATTATTAAAGTGAAGGATAAATATTTTACATCACAAGACAAATATTCGATCACTAAATTATTATTTTAAAGTAATTTTAAAGTAAAAAATTACTTGTTTTAAATTTAGTAAACATAGTACACTGTTTTCAAATTATGTTTGATCAGATTTTTAGTGACCCAAATCAGTTGAATTGGTCTGATTCACAAAGCAATTAGTCAGTGTAGGAGTGGATAGATGGGAAGGAACCTGGTAAGCTCCCAAAAGGTGCACCACAATGCAGAGATTGGCCAAGTCAATCAACCAAAATGGCTCATAAAACCCAAACCCAGTTAACATGTTGCCTGGAGCATTGTTCCCAAAAGCAGCATATCCTAAACAACCGCACATCATATAGAAACTTGTTGATGTAAAAACAGCTATTGCACTTGCTTTCTTCATCACTTTATTTTCTGGTGGTGATGACTTCAGTGTATTCTGATAATCGATGAAAATTGCAATATTAGAAGAGGATTTAATTGTAATTAAGTAATGAATTTGATTTTCTTACTTGGATTTCAATTAAAATTGGAGCATATGAGCTTGCAAATGCCATATCTCCAATTGCTCTAAATATCCTCCAAAGTTTATCTTCTGTTGTTAAATTTAATCCAACTTCTACTCCGCTCAAAGTTGTTCTTCCTCCTTGTCCTGTTTTACATTAAAAATAAAAAATAAAAAATAAAAAATAAAAAATAAAAATTTCTCCAATTAAAAGAATATATAAGGTCATCTGTTTTGAAGTTCTGCTATGATATACAGCTAATTGTTAAAAATTACTTACTTATTCTCACTATACTAGTGATTCAACTTTGATAAATAGCAGTATAATTTTACCTGAAATGACCTTGGAGAATGCAAGTCCAAGCCCAATTGACGCATAAGCAAAAGACATGGTAGCAGCAATAATGGAAAGCCAAGAGAGCTTGTGAAAATTAGGGATTTGAGATACAAAAATTTCTGTAATCCCCAATCCAAGCATGTACCAATTACATGAAAATTTGCAAGAATCTTCATGCCCTTTCTTATGGAAACAATTGGATTCTCTAATAGCCCTAAAAAATTAAAAACAGAACCAAAAAAACCCATCAATAGAATAATAAATAACTCCTCTAAACTAAAATTAATAAAAAAACACAATTAATTAAATTCCAATTAACTTACACCATGCTTATAGATGCTGTAATTGTGTAACCGATAGTAGAGCCACTCAGAAAGACACACTGAACAATCCCACTAGTCTTTTGCATTTTTTCACCTGATTATTCAAAACCAATTAATTTGTATATACAATTTATTATGAAGAACTGAAACCTTAATCGAGGTGTAATTAATTACCTAAATAGGCATTAACAGTGTCTCTGTAAGTGTAATTTCTCTTGCCAGTAACAGGATTAGGGTATCTATAACAATCAGCAAGAAGACCAGAAGTATAATAAGTAATGCAAGAGAAAGACAAGAGGGTGAAGACACCGACTACCCATCCAAGTTGTGCTATACCCCAAGCAAGTGATAGAACTCCTGATCCTATAATTGCTGTTATTATATGTGCACTTGCAGTCCACATAGTTCCTGCATCATTTGAAATTTCTTATTTTTTGTACTTAATATAAATAAAAAATATTCATTTGATACCTAAAAATTAAATTATATAAATACCAGTTCTTCTGGGTTTGCCATCATCGTCTAGCTCTGCATCTGCATCCTTGGAAGAAATAACCATACCAGATTCGCACATTTCTTCTTGGAAATCTTCTTCCATCACACTCTCTGTATTCATTTTCAAATATATGTGTATATATATTTTTTCTTTATACGAGTACCGAAAGGAACTGCAAGTTGAAAGGATTGCAGTGTGTTTGTGTTTGCAATAGGCTGGGGTTTATATACAGAGTAACGCTGAATGACACAACTTGTGCCTAGCACAGTTCAAATAAATTATCTATAATGCCCTCTTAAATTTATATTTACTTTTGTAAATAGAGAATCGAGAAAGTACAGATTTTTTTCTCTCTCTAAACCAAAATCCATGCGTGCAACTCTGGCCTATGATCTAAAATGAAAAACGAACGCCATTTAGATCTTCATCTTGGACATTGCCAAATTCACAAACGTCATCTCTCTTTTATCCTTACTTTGATCCATCGATTTTATTGATTAACCAGAATCGCCGGTGAACATTGGACAGATTCATCGAATGGTTAGGAATTAAAAGAGAATAGCAAGTTGTTATTTTTGTAGATCCGCTGGATGGAGGATTGTTTAGTTTGAGGAAAGAGACTGAAAGAGAAAGAGTTGTTGGGAAAATCGCTATTTTTCCCGCCCTTCGGATCGGCTTCAAGCAGGAATAAATGAAAAAATAAAATAATAAGTGAGAAATTAAAGAGAACACGATAATTTAACGTGGAAAACTCCCCAAATGGAGAAAAACCACGGCCGTTGTCAAACGACAATCAAGAAAAATATTCAATAATTTAACGGTGGGAAAACTCCCCATATGAGAAAAACCTACGGGCCGTTGTCAAACACGAACAATCAATTTAAAAATATTCAGCTATGGAGGCAAATTGTGTACAGACCATAATAAAAAATAATTTTTCTACCCGACACCACTCAAAAACACGACCCAACATATGTTTATAACTCCAAAGAGACTCCCAAAACCTTCTCTAAATCCTAATATAAAACGCACCCTCAAATATTGGTGTGTTTTGGTGTGTTTGGAAACCTAAACATTTGTTTTCTCCATTTTATAGCCAACATCAACTACCTTCTCACGTTTGCTTATCTCGCCCCGTTGGGATTAAGCAAAAACTAATTTTTTATATCTTATCTTTTCTTTTGCGTTTTCAACAACGGCAGCTAACAATCTCCCACCTTGAAATAAAAAAAAAAAAAAGCACAACATTGTCTGCTACCCCTCACCCCGACCAATCATAATTTTTACATCCGTCCCAGAATTACTCCACATACCCTCCCACCCAATAAAAGCAGGTCATCTGCCACCTTTGGAAACCCACCGTTACCCCACGACCTCCCAATAGAATGTTTTCCATCGGCCCATGTCGAACTCCCCGCTAACATGGGTTAATGGTCGCACCCACCCTCCCTGTTGACTTCTTCGCTGAGCAAGTTCATTCTAGCGCATACGCGACATATTTTTTCCACCATCACATTTGCCATCAACCTGTCCACACACATGCCGTGCCATTCCGGGACCAGCTACAATCAATCCTCCTCGTTTCATGGCATACTAACGAGTCTACAATCCAGTGCCATGAGGAACATACTCCTCAATTACAAGAGAGATCCACATCATCTCCTTCGCCACAGGAGATTCAATGGCCACGCGAACACCCGTAGATCTTTCTACGCCCGACATCAGCTCACCACCGTCCGGCCCCGCCCTCCCCCCGCAACGTCCTCTCACGTGTCCCAGTTTGAGCCCATCACACGCCCAACGACCTTCCCTCTTTTCTGGCAAGCTTTATATTCCTTTTCTGGTACCCCGCGCTTGACGCTCAGCCCCGACAAATACAAGCTGATCCTCATCATGATTTAACTTTTCATTTTCCATATCAGTCTTCTTCATACTCGAGGAGCCCTCTACTAAACCCCACATCCCGCATACACCCCACATCCGAATACACCACTTCCTTCAACAACCCAATATTCAGAATAGGTTCATGTGCCATATGGTCGAGAGGAAGTGATCGAAGGAAGTGACAGGATGAGTCGGAGAGTTTTATCTTCATCTTCGGTTTGCACTCCAAGAGTTTCTAATTCAGAGACGATGCCATTAAGAACACTCAGATGATCTGACAGCTTTGTATTTTCCGCCATTTTCAACGTATGAAATTGCTCCTTCAAATATAACCTATTGGATATATTTTTGCCCTGGTACAATTCTTCCAATTTCTCCCACAACTTCTTTGTCGTGGACAATCCAAGCACATTAGCAAGAACATTTTTTGCTAGACACATGCGAATTTGACTTGCCGCTTTGATATCCACCGCGCTTTGGACTATCCAGGCTCCTCCATATCCTTCTCATCGCTAAATCCTGGATTTTTTCTCGAGCTCTCCACTCTAATGTCTTTTCCTGAATTTCTTTCCGCTGATATCGGTTACCTTCAAAAACCTTACTGCATCCAGACTTGAACAACCACGTACTTTGACTTGCACTTGCCACACAGTGCAAAATTCATATCCCCCGTAAATTTCTCAATCTCACATTCTCAATAGCGAACATGCTTACTTGTGCCCTTATGACAGTGAAGCCCAAATAAATTACTGAAGTAAACGACTTCGGCACATAACCCCAGGAACAGACCACAATGATCTCCTAGACAATCACCTACCATTCCCCAACCCTAAAATCTCAGTTGACGGAGGGATCAACAAAGTGGTCCCGAGCTTAAAATACCGGCCTTCTAAGACAACAAGTTAACGTGCACGGTAATATTACTTCAGAAATAGAATAACTCAATATTCATTCGCTCAGAGCCACCATCTCCACACATCGACTACTCAACACACACGCAAAGCAAAGCTCCACAGCTTCAAGACTCCTTCCTTCCCACCCTCTTCCCAAACTCCACCCCCTGCTTTTCTAAAATACAATAATTTCTAAACAACTAGTATTTCCTGATGTTGGCAGATCAAAACTAAGCCGCAACCACCAGACGCAATACCCTTAACATTAAAAAAATTCTTTTCACACTAAACAGCTCCGCCTAAACACTGGCCTCTGATACCACTGTTGGGAAATCGCTATTCTTTCCCGCCCTGCCGATCGCTTTCAAGCAGGACATATATGAGAAAATAAAACTAAGTACACTGAGAAATTAAATAAAGAACACGATACATTTACACGTGGAAAACTCCCCAATGGAGAAAACACACCGGCCCTGCTCAACAACATAAGAAAAATATTCACCTACTGCCCAAATTCAGTTACACAACCACAACTTACAAAATATCTTTCTACCCGAACACCCTCAAAAACAACCCCAAATATTTTATACTCCAAGAGACCTTCTCTACACATCCTCCTAATATACAAACCCTCAAAATAATTCTTTGGTGTGTTTGAAAAACCTAAACATTGCTTCATTTCATAGCCAAATCACTACCCCTCTCATTTGCGCTTATCTCCCCCGATGTGCGATTAAACAAAAACTATCTTTCTATATTTTTTTTCTTTTGCGGTTTCAAAACTAACACGGCGGCTAACCAGAGTTCTGGTTCAAAGTGAGAGAAAGACATTTTATAGCCAAATCACTACCTTCACTTTGCTTATCTCCCCGATGTGGGATTAAGCAAAAACTAATTTTTTTATATTTTTTTTCTTTTGTTTTCAATAACGGCGGCTAACAAGAGTTTGGTTCAAAGTGAGAGAAAGAAAAGTTATTAGCGGAGATAATAGAGTAATTTTTTTTTTTGTTTGAGAGAAAGTACACTTTTTTTTCTTCTCTATCCTCACTTTTACCATACTTAATAATACGCAAGGATATTATAGAATGATAATTGAAAATATAAAAATTATTTTATTAAAAATTATAAAAATTATATTAATTTAATATTTTGCATATAAAAATAAAAATTTTTAAATTTGTTTTATATAAAAAATAAAAACCCTTAAAATTATTGTTGTGTTATTGCATAAATATGTAAAATATAGCCAAATTCGTAACTTTAGAGACGATCAATTCGTTGGTGCTAACAAATTTTTCACAAAAAATACAGGATATATCAACTTGGTTGGTGGGTTGTTGAGAGTGAGAGTAGGTGAGATAGAGGATTGAGTTAGATGAGAAAAAGTAAGATTATAAAATGTTTTGTTTTAATATATTTTTTGATTTGAAATTATTCTATACCTATATATGATAAGCTATTGACACATTTTTCTTTCGGATTATTATTCTTTTACCGAAAATGAGATGTATAAATAGAATATTAATCATTTTCAAAAAAAGAAAAAGTAGAATATTAATCATCGAATATCTATTACACATTCATGCGAATTTAATCAAATTGGCTAATGATGTTTCATTTCTTGTCTTTTAATCAAATTGGCCAATGACGTTCTATCTCTAGTCTTCTAATTTCATATCAAGATTAGGCTATCATTTTATCCCCAAATACCCTTCTTTTGAAAGAGAATAAAAAGATGTGTACCACATCAAATGTTACTAATAATAGGTTTTCTTTTTATTTTCTGAAATTATATGATATTGGAATTGTCATTACACAATTAGATAAATCTCCAGAAACTTCTGCTACGTTTGGTGAAGTATAATGAAATGTATTTTGGTGTAATCAAAAAGTATTTTCAATTTAAATTTATTTACATAGAAATAACTTTGAATATTTGATTAGTTTACCTTACTTTTTATTACCATCGTAAAACTTAATCTAGCTAGGGTAATATATTTTTACAGACATTTTTTATGAGATACTGAAAGTTGTTTTTAATGTTTTTTTTTTAATAATTATTATTTTTTTCCTCTTTTGGTTTAACAAAAGTTAGTTTTTCAATTCCAAATCTATCTCAAATAAATGAAATTAGATATATATTCTGGCTTTTAATTAAAAAAAAAAAAAATCTCATATATGCTTCAAGATTATAATTTGCATGTAGCCTCACTTTATGTATAGAATCTCTGCTAATTAAAGGTGTACATTCTTTGTAGTATTTAATATATTTTTTTTCATTGACATAATAAATTCTACAATAGAACTTAAAGATTTTGCCACTTGAAAACTTCAACTCTTAATTAAATAAATCAATTCAAACATATCTAGAATAATATATATTCCTTTCCATGTTATCTTTATAAAATTTATCTGCGGTCCTCATATATAATATATAATAATAGAAAGGAGTTTCTATACGGAGATTCAATAATTTCAATAAAAATATTATCGAAATTTTTGTATAAGAATATGATTAAAAGCTACTTAATTATATTTACTACTTAACAAGAGATAAAATTAATCAATTATTTTTTAATATAATGAACTTGAGTACCCTTAAAACCCATGAAAGGCCAAAGTTCCTTTTTGACTCGATCATCGATGGGGAGTCCTCTAACTAAAAAGAGTAGGCATATTAGAAAAAGCTTGCAGATAGTCCATATTGGAAGACTAATCAATGAGTAATAACAGATTTTGACTCAACAATGCAATAAAGAAGTAGAGAATACAAATATCGACTTTTATATTTTGAATCTCGCTTCTTTCTTTATATATGTTCTTCTTCTTGATGTCTAGGTTAAAATCAACCTTCTATCTGTATTCACCGACGAAGTTTTATTAGTTATTACCTATAAATTATAGCTGAATATATAAATTTAACCCTAAATATGTAATTTTAACCCTATGACATTGTGAATTTTGTACGACCATATAATTTGTTAATAAATACAGATTAATATTTCCTTCTCTGATACCCAAAAGAACAAAAAAAATATTGCCAGATGCATTGTTATCCAAATTTCTCCTCACCTTTTAGAAAATAGACTATTTTATTATTAATTTTCTGCATTTGTCGAACCAATTAGTCATCTCATCATCTTTCGTGCTCTTTTTCCTCGCTAAATATACAAAATTAAAAATGAGAGAAGAAACTTTAATGCTGAAATATACCTTCATTGTATCTGAAAATATATAGTACAAAATACGATATCTTTAACCTGAAAAATCATGGAAATCTTGGATCTCTCCAAATTTTATGCTTTGTTAAAAATACAAATAATAAAAACAATAAATTTGAAATGAAAAATTAAATAATTTGAAGAATTACAGGATTTTAATTAATGGAAAATGAAAACAGCAAAATTGAAGCCATAAGCTGTAGTTACGACTCGATGAGGTAAGCTCTCTACTTTGACACCCGCGAAAAACAATTATATAAACAAACAAGTTCAAATATTTAGCGTGTTTATTCTACGAAACCCTAGAGTGCATCTGTAGAGGCCATGGCGAGAATGGAGAAAGATCTATACCTTCATACTTCGATTATTCTTCTTCGTCCGGCTCTCAGAAATTCCGAATTCAACCCCTCTTCGGCTATACCTCCATTCCTACTGTCACCTACTGTTGCCGTGGGATATTCAGAATTTAATCGTATTTACCATCCTTATTCAATAGGCGTTGTCAAATCCGGATCCAAGATATATATGATTGGCGGGGAGTATCGAATTATTGGCCATCCGTTGTCAAGGTAAGTCTAAGAATTCGATCCAAGTAAAAATTCCTAGATAGAATCTAAAACCACCTTGAAATCTATGAAACTGAGGCCTATAGTGGAAGCAATTGAAGGCAACATTTATGCTCTCTATAGAAACTCAATTAAAGGAGATATGAATGTGCCTCCTAGATTTGACACTTTTGAGGTTTTGGATCCCTCATCTGTCGATCCCAGGATGAAATCCAAGCCAAAGCTGCAAATATGTCGCCGCCTTCTGCTTCTGGACATACAGGCGAGTTGCTCTCAATGCAGATTGAGAAGCAATACATCTTCAACTTGGCTACTACAATTCTCTCTGTTAAGGGGGCATTCTTCGCCTAGCTCTTATTACGTTTTGGTTAGTTAGAAACTTATGAATCTGTTTAATGATAAATACATGTTCAAATATATATACTCCTTTGTGCTTGCTAATTTCATTCAAAGTGGGGGAAGGTTTGTATTCGGGAGATGTCATCCTCTCTTTTCAGCAAGATACGGGTCTGTATTCCGATGGTGATTATTGTAGTTTAGGTATGAGGGTACGGTTGTATGGATATCTATACTGGGCGGATAGTTGTTTCTTGACATTTCAACACCAGGGCGATATATTCTCTGGCATTACTAGAAGTGAGCTATATGTACATAATGTTCTTCTTATTGAGATGATGTCAGAATCTGTGCTTTAGCACTAGGGAACGATCGTGAATAAGGGCGAGTACTTTCCATATCTATTTTTAATGTCACCAAATTGCTTGAGGCTGATGAAATCCAAGCCAAAGCTGCAAATATGTCGCCGCCTTCTGCTTCTGGACATACAGGCGAGTTGCTCTCA
This sequence comes from Jatropha curcas, assembly GCF_014843425.1. The sequence goes on along the minus strand of NW_023591179.1, from coordinate 52,622 downwards.
ATGCAGATTGAGAAGCAATACATCTTCAACTTGGCTACTACAATTCTCTCTGTTAAGGGGGCATTCTTCGCCTAGCTCTTATTACGTTTTGGTTAGTTAGAAACTTATGAATCTGTTTAATGATAAATACATGTTCAAATATATATACTCCTTTGTGCTTGCTAATTTCATTCAAAGTGGGGGAAGGTTTGTATTCGGGAGATGTCATCCTCTCTTTTCAGCAAGATACGGGTCTGTATTCCGATGGTGATTATTGTAGTTTAGGTATGAGGGTACGGTTGTATGGATATCTATACTGGGCGGATAGTTGTTTCTTGACATTTCAACACCAGGGCGATATATTCTCTGGCATTACTAGAAGTGAGCTATATGTACATAATGTTCTTCTTATTGAGATGATGTCAGAATCTGTGCTTTAGCACTAGGGAACGATCGTGAATAAGGGCGAGTACTTTCCATATCTATTTTTAATGTCACCAAATTGCTTGAGGCTGATGAAATCCAAGCCAAAGCTGCAAATATGCCTCTCCTCCTGCTGTTTCTTCTGCCTCCGCATACACCAGCAAGTTCCTCACAGGCAAGTTCCTCTCAGTGCAGCTTGAGAAGCAGTACAGCTTCAACTTGGATGATACCCCAAAGTTCTTTGTTACGAGGGCATTCTTCGCCTAGCTTATTACATTTTGGCATTTTGGTTTTCTTAGCAAAGTCAAATTCTTATGCTTAGCATTACATCTTCAACCTACATTATAAATTAAGTTACATATTTCTTGGCTTTTTTCGATTATGTTATATGAGGATTTCTTGGCTTTATGAATTCTTGGTTATTCTCAATTATGTTGTGGATTTGTTTGTATTTTCTGTTATATTATGAAGCAGAGCCAGGGTGACGAGCTGAATTATGTCGTCACGAAGATAGAATAGAATATCACTGTCCTGTCCCTTTTATAACACCAAGACCAGTTGATTGGTTTTGGACATAATCTAAAAATCCTTAAATTAATCATCTGTGCAGGTGCAGCACACAAGGCAAGCATTAAACGACAGAGCGTATACTTTACATAAAACCCTTTTATTATTTATAGGGAAACTAGTAAACATTATGTTTACATTTGCTTAAATAAGCATAAACTTCGAATTAATAAAGCTAAAACAGTAACTAAGCTAGCTGATTTAGATTGCTAATTTAGTACATGATTTTTCTTAATTAAAGCTCAAAGAAATTCGAAGTTCGAAGAGAATGAGTGAGTCCCTCAATGGCCCCACAAGCAGCACCTATGGCAACAACTAAGCAAACCACATTCATCGACTGGAGACACCACCACCTCATCGATTTCTTTTCTATCTTCTTCTGAGCAATGTGCATTTCCACCGGAAAATACACTGCCATCGGCCAATATCCGATGGCTCCGAGCAGAGCAAGTATGTCATTAAAAAATGGTAATGCCATAGCAACCACAGTTACTATCACCACATATATTATTCGCCAAATTAAACTGAAGAAGTTTACACTAATCTTTTTCCTGAAAATTTTAAATGGGTAATTCTCTGCCACAAAACTTGATTTTGGAAATTTCTTGGTTGCCCATGCTTCAACTGCATTCAACACTGGTTGTGACAATACCTGATATGCTCCCAGAAGATGCACCATAACGAAAATATTAGCAAGGTCAATTAACCAAAAGGGTTCAGTAAAGCCAAACTCGGTGAGCAAATTGCCGGGTGCTCCGTTACCCAAAGCAGCATAGCCAAGGCAACCGCTCATTATGTAGAAACCAGTTGAAGTTAATATGGCAATTTTGTTTGCCTTCTTCATCACTTTGCTTTCAGGCGGCCATGATTTTAGTGTGTCCTGAAATTCAAATCCAGACATCAGAGGAGAATGTTGATTAATTAAAAAAAAAAAAAAGATAATCACAATTAGATAAGATCCTACTTGGATTTCAATCAAGACGGAGGCAAATGAGCAAGCAAATGCTATATCACCAGTGGCTCTCAACATAGACCAAACTTTATCAGCTTGACTTAAACCCATCCCTACTTCCACTCCTGTCAACGTTGTTCTTTCTCCTTTCCCTGATGAAAAGTCACTTAAAGCTTTGGTTAGTTAAAGATTCTAATTAATTTTTCAGAACAGTGGAAATTATTTATAAAGTAGTAATAACCTGATGTGATTTTTGCAAATGAAAGTCCAATTCCAATTAATGCATAGCCAAATGACATGACTGCTGCAATAACGGAGAGCCATGACATTGTAGAGAGGTTTGGAATCTGAGACAGAACAATCTCTACAAATCCAACTACTATTATATATGTCATTGCGGTATAGTTGCATCCAGCAGCACCAAACCCATTCTTGTGGAAGCAATTTGATTTTAGCAAGGCCCTTATTTAACACAGAAAAAAAAAAGTAATAATAATAATAATAATAATAATAATATTAATTAATGCTTAACTTACATAATTAACTAATTAATGGTTAACTTACACTGTACTTATAGCAGCTGTGATTGTATAGCCTACTGCCAATCCACCCATGTAAGTATACTGGACCAACCCACAAATCTTGTACATTTTCCCACCTGGTCGATTTTTTACCAAGTAATTTAGAAAAATGTAATAATTGTTTGTATTAGTTAAACTTAATCTAATTAAAATGTTTTTTTTTTTTTTTTTTTTTTTTTAAGAGAAATGCTCATAACGAAAATTTTTGTCATCCACAAAAATCAAACACTCGACATCTTACTTAAGAGATCTAAGTCATTTTCACTCAGAAAGAAGTATTACCGAGATTAGATTTGACAGCTTCCATGTAAGTATGATTTCTTCTGCCAGTGATAGGATCAGGAGTTCGATAAGAATCAGCCAAGAAGCAGGAAGTATACAGGGTGACGAATGAGAAACTCAAGAGAGTAAAAATGCCAGGGATCCATCCAAGCTGTGCCATAGCCCATGGCAGTGAGAGCACTCCTGATCCTATCACTGCTGTTATTATATGTGCAGTTGCAGTCCACACAGTCCCTGCCACAAAAAACCTGCCACAAAAAAAAAAAAAAAAATATACCATATTATACTTATATATATATTACCAATTATAGAAATGGTAATGAAAAAATCTCATTAATTAACTAATTAGTTGGTCCCTAAAAAACTTTATGTGGAAGCTATGTAAAAGGGCCGGTAGTTTGCCAAACCATTTTAAAAGCGACGTTGCTATTGTATGGAAAGGACTCGGTTGAACCACTCCACGGGACCCTTCTATGCACTATCAACCGCCTAGCCCTAAGCTTATTAATAATATTTTAATTTAATAAATAAATATATTACCAATTTATAGAAATTAATGAAAAATCTCATTAATTACTAATTAGTTGGTCCCTAAAACATTATGTGGAAGCTATGTAAGGGCGGTAGTTGCCAACATTTTAAAAGCGACGTTGCTATGTATGGAAGGACTCGGTTGACCACTCACTGACCCTCTATATGCACCTATCAACCGGCCTAGGCCTAGCTATAATAATATTTTAATTTAATTAAATAATAACCTATTTAATTTCACAAGTACTTTATTGTTCGACTTTATCTTAAAAAGGAAAAATTTTTTTTCTTTGAAGTTTGGAATAAATGGGTAAGTATATATTGGAGAATAATTCGAGTTATTATTAATTAATATAAAATTGACATAAAATATTCAAGTTTAATAAAAACACGGGAGCGGTGTAGGAATAAGAACAACTATATCCATCATGCATGCAAAATTTAAAAAGAAAAGAAATATCTACAAAATGAGAATGTAAATGACTTTTTTAACAAATTATAATTATTTATATAAAAACCATTAATTAGTTTAGCAGTAATGGAGTGCCTGTTTGATCAAGTTCGACAGACTCTGAAAAATAAAATAACAAATGAAAATTTACTAGTTAAAACTGTAAAATTTCAAGTTAGAGCTCAAAAACCAGTTTAAGCTCTACAAGCTCCCTCTTTTTTGCAGGACAGAGAGGCTGTTTACATGAAGCCCATATCCTCCAAGTTGTTTTTGCATAGAGGAGGTTTCCTGGCTCGAAGCTCTCTACAGTTTAAGGGTGTAAAATTTGAAGAAAAAAAAAAAAAAAGAAAAATGAAGGAAATTCACTAGCTTGTATAAGAATGGAAATCTTATATGTGGGCTAATGTATTTTTACCAGTTCTTTTGGGTCTGCCATCATCGTCAAGCTCTCTAGGGTCAGTAATTTCGCATATCTCATGTTGAAATTCCCGATGAACAAATGAACTCATCCTATGCAATGAGCAAATTTTGACGAGTTTTTAGAAGCAATATTGTTCAGGCAAACAGAAAGGAAAGAAATGCCAATATACAGACAGACAGAGACAGTGTTTTTCTCTGAGAAAGACTTTCTGTGGCCTGGAATTGAGACCTCCAGGAGCTCCTATTTATAGTGGATATTTCTTACTCTTGGAAAAAAAAAATTGCATACGTGGATCAATATGATTGGAAAAAGATTGACAGAGAGGTACATGGCTCGTTTCCGCCTTCATTTGCCAAGTGCACCTGATAATTGCTAGGGCTATATATATATACACAGAGTTCACATGAGCTTTTTAATTATTTCTTTTCTTTTTATCAAAAATATTTTAAGAGACCATGTTAAATATGGAGAATGCTTTATTTTTTCATATTAATGTTCTCTTTTACTGTCATTTTAGTGCAATAAAGAAAAAAATTTAAATTTTGAGGAAGAGAATTTATATTAGTGAAATTGGAATATTTTACTTTCACAGTGAATTTCTCTATTTTTAATATTATTATATATTATATAGTATATGTTTATAAAATATTAATATTTTAATTTTAGAATAGTGTTTATGTGTCCGGTTGAGGAGATGGAATTCAAGAAAATATAAAATTCTTAAGTTTGTAAATGTAGCTAGAAAGTTGATTTTAAGACATTTAATGTGTTACGTAATAGCTTTCGGTTTTCTGAAACTTTTATGTCGGAAAAATTAGCAAGATGATTAGTTATAACATTTAATATTATCATGATATGTTTAAAAATGTTCTAACAATAAATGCATACACATTGAAGAAATGTGATTTAAGAAACTATAAGATTCTCAAATTCAACAATTCTTCTGAAAAGGTTATCTAAAACGTTAAATGCTTTCAGATTTTAACATTATAGTTCCCAGTTTTTATAATACTTTTTTTATGTTCAAAAAGAAGAGATATGATCGATCATATAACGTATATGTTCACAAACATTGTAATTAATCTTTTTGGCTTTGTTTAATTAATTAAACCTCATTTATTTATAAGTTTATTTGAAATTGCTTTCATCATTTATCTTGTTTGATTTCAAAAAAACAAAATGATACCAAAAAATTATATTAATTGATGTTTTTTTATTTCATGCCGCCTTTCTTTTTTCGCATATCTTCTCGCTCTTTTTTCCTTTCTTCTTCTCTTATGATTGATTTATGATACTATTCTTTCAATCTCTTTATCATGCTACTCATCAATTTCAATTTTTTTATACTTGTAATAACTAGAGCTATATTATTTTGAATTTAGGTAGTAAAAAATTCTTTTTATTTTTATTTTTATAATATAGTATACATCACTGTATTTACCATACCTCTCTGATATGATTTAATATTTAACAATTGGTACCAAATAGCTATAATTGATTTTTTTACACACAAATAAATAGCGTTTTCAATTAAGAAAAAGGTTCATATACTGTTCCAACTTTCAGTTGAGAAATTGCCATTAACGCCAATAGTAGTTTTACATTTGGCCATAAACGGTTACAACAGCAGAAGCAAGAAGCCAAAAACTGACATTTCTTGGTCGCAAACACCATCTACTGATTGACAGACGGCGGTACAGCCTCTACGACTACAGTGCTAATTAATCAAAAGGCTTATCCATAATTTTAAAAGATGAAGATGCTAATGAAAAGAAAAAGAAAAAATAAGGCCATAAAGCATTCAAAAAGTAATTAACTGACAAAAAATATAAATCTTTTCAGATTTCTAAAATCCTAATTGCAGATTTTTTTTTTTTTTTTTTAATAAATGATGCCTTTTTTTGGCATATATATATATTAACCAATGACAGCTTTTTTTAAGTCAATCAAATGAATGTATAGTTGTAAGTGCAGGATATGAGATGCCACGTGGACAACAAACTAAAATGTTAGCTCAACAATATTGAAGTCATTTATAACATTAAATTTTATAATTCAAATTTTATTTAGAATCTAATATGTATTGATATTTAGAGATGGCAATAGTTTGAGTATAGAACGAGTTTCGTATTCATCAATGAAATTAAATATGTATATATTCCATTACTCGCCTCCACATCTAGATAGAGTGTTACAGAGTGGATTCGATTCAGCGGGTTTCATATAAGATTAGATTGAATTTAAAAAAAAATAAACGAATTGAGTGGATGATGGATGTATCTTGTTTTATTTTTTAAAAAAATTTATATTTAGTATTTCTATGTATTTATTGTAATAAATAATATTATATAATAGTTTTATTAGTATATCTTATATATTATAATACTAGTATTGTGATCATATTATAAGCATGACTATTTTAATTATCACTAGTGTTCTAATAAAATTACTCTCTTCATTCTGTAAATGTAGGCTTAATTTACCTTTTCACTTTTTTCAAATTACCGTCGTGTTTCCCTTTTAGAATAGAATAATTTTTTATATTTTTTATTTTACTTCTATTTAATATATTTCTTTATTAATAAAATCATTATTATTGCCATATATATTAACCAATGTCATAAATTTAATTGTCTTGATTGATTCTTGTATGAAAAATTAAAATTTTGATTGGTTTCAAAACTAATTTAGCATGAGATAATTGGAGAATAGAATAAGATGATGATAATTCCATGGGCTTGAAGAATACCTATGGGCTAATTGGGTAGTTTTAGAAAGAGCCCACGTTGTAGCCTCTCATTGTTTAGGCCCACCGGCCCGCCATAAGTACTTGGTTTTCAAACCTTCTTCTAAATTAAAAAGCAACAGAAAATCTACTTACAAGATTTTCTGTCTAACATGAGATATACTTCTCGGATTCACTCCGGGCAAGCTCATAAAGGGCGCAACTGAGTGTTTAAAGAGACTTCATATTCATGGCTTAACTCGAGATTTCTAATTAAGAGAGAAGGGACCTATGTTATCCCATCTCACTCCTCCAAGGTTCTATTAAACCTTTTTTTTTTTTTTTTACTATACATGCTTTCTGTCTCGGGCGAAAAATGTTATTTGGATAAAATTTTGATAATAATGATCACTATAGATAAAGTTTATTAAATATTAATTACTTTTAGTCATAATAAATTAATGAATGTCACCTAACCTAATGATGTGTTTCATTTACTCTATGGGCATAGTTATAATTAAGATCATCAACATCATAAAGTTATCTGATTATGAATTGATCATGATCATCATAAAGTGCATGTAAATCTTTTACTCGAATAATATTTAGTGTACACAAACTTCTTCTAGCTCATTTTTGATTCATTTTTGGACTCATGATGATGATGATGATGATGATGATATTATATACATATATATTACTGTTTCATGTCAATTAAATCAAAAACCAACCTCATACATCAATCTGTCACTTCCCTACTGCAAATTCTTGAACTGAAAGAACCAAACTTCATGTACATATACATGCACGTGCTTATATCTTACAAAAATATTTAAAAACAGAATTAATTTTACATTGCTAATGAAGAAGGATTTTATTGGATCTCCACTGATATTTCTTTATAAGCTTAATATTCATCTTCCAATTTCCACTATGGAGCTAGTGATGATGTCATGTCTTGCTCTCCTCTACCTAACGAAACTGATCAAAGTGACAAAAGATCCATCGTCATGTTGTCTTCTTCTTCCAATAAGCTTTAATTAGAAAGTTTTAAAAAAATAAAAATAAAAAATTGTGCATTATTATCACAGAAGTACACTCACGTCGTGGGGTGGAAAGTTCAGAGCTCTTCAGCACGCGCAGCCTTTTTGCTGTACTTACAAACATTCTGCAAGCAAATAGTAATATTGCATTTCATAAGTTAATTATAAACTTATCAAGGGTTTATTATCTTTTATCCTGAAATGTGATGGTGGGAGCGAAAGAATAGGGCCTATGACTTGACAAAAAGTAGTAAAAGATTGAAAGCGTAAGAACTAGGAAGCATACTGCCAAGGGACATCCCCAACAAGTATCGTGTCACCTTCACTATCCTGATAAACAAGAGTATATTCCCCACTTTCAGTTCCTGTTAAACCTGCATCTCCTTTTGCTACATCAATCTTGTTCACATTTCTAGCTTCACAAGTTTCCCTTTGAGCTAAAAAAAAATTAAAACCCGCAAATCAATAATTAAAAGGATTTTTTGAAATCATATAATAATGAGAATTACTATCGTTACAAAGAGAATTCATCTAATTGAGTTTGTATTTGTATAAAATACCTGCAAGCAGACCCCTGAAGAGCTCATCAATGGCGACAGAAAGTTTCTGATAGCTGTCATAGGCATTGAGATTTATTTTTCTTCCAATAGGGACACCTTCCATATTTATTTTTACAAATAAATCATTTTTGCAGTTATAATTTTGAGGGTTTATAGTACAGTCTTCTGTTGAAGTCTTGTTTGCTAAATCATCTGTAGCAGTCAGCTTTGAGTTGCTGCTGCTACTTGCAAGATTTCTCCTGAATGATCTGATCGGAGGCCATCCCACCACCGCTGCAGCTGTAACTCTGCTTGTTTCAGGTCAAAAAATCAAAAAAACACAAAGACAAACAGACTTTTAGTGGATTAAAATACACTAATTCCTGGAAATTAAACTGCTTAATAAAAAATTATGTATTAGCCATATCCAATATCGGCAAAGCATTAGTGAACTTTATTTCTGTTTAAAGAAAATAAAGTTATGTATACAAGATTCATCAGAAAAGAAAGCAACAGCGCTTGAAGAAAATAATGATGGTTAATTTTTTGAAAGAACAAAAAAGAAAAAGCAAGATAATTACCTTTTATGATGAGAAGTGTTAGTACTAGTTGTAGTAACAGCAGGAAATGAAGCAGTAACAGTACCAGAACATGCCTTATTATCTAAGCACTGTAAGTTATGTTCTTGTGGTTGTTTTTGCATCTCCTCCTGATTCTGATCCCTCTGATTCTCCTTTTGGAAAGGTAAAGAATGTAATAAAGACTCATTTGATGATTTTGACCATGGGGAAGAAATTAATAAATCACCTCCTCCTTCACAGCAAGAAAATTTTTTGCATTGCTTTTCATGATCTCCTGTTTTCTCTTCAAATCTGTCTCTTTTAGCTCCATTATAGATTATGGTTGTAATATTTTTCTTGTAATTAAGAAATTCACCTGGAGGACCCAATCTTAGCTCCAATGTTTTGTCCTCTGCTGCCTTATCACTACCATGCCATTCTTCTTCCATCCCAGTGAATCAAAATTAAAGAACAAGAAAATCCTTAGTGAGTTACTTTCAAATAACAAGAAATGAGGAAAGAAATTAAAAAAGGAAACTATACTAGAAAGGTTTATGAGGAAACTGGGTTTTTCGATTTTGTATCAATTGGTATATATATGTCTGTGTCTTAGTTTGAAAAAGAACACATATAGAGTAATTAGAGAGCAAGAGGTGAATGCTAATTACACTGTAAATGAAAAATAGAGTTTATACTGTGGAATTTTGTTCCAAACTTGAAAACGAGAAAAAAAAAAATATGAGAGCTTAAGAAAAGAAAGTGAGTATAACAATGAAATTGGCATTGACTTGAGTTAAAAAAAAACGTGTATGGTCGCTAGTAATTTAGTTGACTCTTTTTTTCTCAATAACTTCCAATTCATTACTAATGGAATAGCCACTACCGAGTAAAACCCACTTGCCTCTCTTGTCAAAATGTCTCTACTAGCTATTCCACGCTCCCCCTTCCCCAACTATTTTTTTTGTTTTCTTTTTTTTTTTTTTATATTGAAACCCTTTACTAATAGTAAATCTTTTTTAATACAATAACGTACTGATTAGGGTGGTAAGTAACCTCAATCTCCATAAGGATTAAAATAGAAGTTCGATCCCGGGGAAATTATTGAGAGAGTCAAAAAATTTTTACACTCTATAGCTTGTTTTCTACAAAAAAAAAAGCTGTAAATTTTTAAAAATTCACATTATTTTCCAACTATAATTATAATTTTGGATTCATTCATTTTATTATTAGCTATGTAACATCCTAATTTTGTTTTATTTTTAAAACATCAAATGAATTAGAATAATATTGAATCTACAATTGAAAATATGTAATTTTTACTTTTTAGTGACCTTCATTTGAGTAATGAAAATTTTTTAGATGAAAATTTAATCTCTCTAATTTTCTACACGTTCAAAATGAGAAAATTAATAAAATACGACTAATTTATCTAATAAGTTTCTTCTATGAGAAATTAGTCTAATAAAATCATTTTTCTAATTATAAAAAATACGATTTTTTTTTTCCAAAGAAGCAATGGAATTGTTCAATGAATATTGGAACAGATAAATAAATAAATAAATAAAGTCATCTTCTTCATCATTAGCATCACACCAAAGAACATCTCTAATGGCGGACCCTCACATCCCACTTATTATGATATGATAGAAGGCTGCAATTCTCATAATAATAATTCCCCAATTTCACTTTAGGGTTTGCTCTTTTGGACCCCATTTTTGCTTTTCTCTTTTCCAAATTAAAATTTTTCTTCACTTGTTGTTTCTTTTTATCATTACAAGTTTGTCTATTAGCCAACCGGCCAATCTCAAATCACTCTTATCAATAGCATGCTTCTTTTTTAATTAGTGGCTATGATTAATTAAGAGGTTTCAAAAATTTAAAAGCTAATAATAATTAATTAATATAATGCATTCATTCCTTTTCATGTACTTCTAATAAAATCTTGGATTATGGCCCAAATTTTCTAGTACTCTAAAGTTCGTTCTTTTACGAATAAGAGCACAAAGTTTTTCTTCTTCATAGTGATAATTAGATGCTCATATTTGTGAAAAAATATGTAATATTTACAAAATGATGTATAATGCGAGTGATAAGTTGATACGCTAAAATTGTTATGTCGCATATTTATTTGTAATAATTTATGCTATAAGAATATATCACAATTAGATCTCTTTTTTTTAATTTATTTTTTAATAATTCTTTGATTCCTTATTATGATAGGTATAAATATTAAAATTTTAATATTTTTAAAAACCTTTTTGAACTTATTACTGATAATAAGTAGTAGTAAAAAAAGTTATATGCATTTTTCATAATATTAATTCTTTTATGACGTACGTTACATGTTGATTTTACTCGTTACATATTCATTTAATTTTGTTATTTATATAATATTAAAGTATAAATTCTTATTTAGATTAAAATAAGTACAATGATTAATTAATATTGCACTTATATTTATATGCATTTTTTCATAAATATTTAATTCTTTTATGACGTACGTTACCATGTTGATTTTACTCGTTACATATTCATTTATTTTGTTATTTAGTATAATATTAAAGTAATATAATATTAAAGTATAAATTCTTATTTAGATTAAAATAAGTACAATGATTAATTAATATTGCACTTATATATATAATGAATTTATTTAACATGTCTTATATTATAACATCTAATTGAAAAAAAAATGATGTTTCTGCTTCTCCTTTTAATAAAAAAATTTTAATTTTATTGTTAATTAATTATACAAAATCACTACAAATTTACATTTACCATACTGCAAAATATTTTATAATTTGGCGATATTAATAAATTAAGATTTACTCTGTATAGTTGCAATATAAGATATGATTTTGATCTTTACATTAATTATTTTCGTCAAATGAAGTTAAACTGAAATTTTATCAACAACGTATAATATTTTGGACTATGTCCTTATACAAAATCACAAAATAAATTGCTCCACATGGAAATCAATACGTAAAGTTGTAAACAATAATATTGGTAAAAGAAATAATATATTTAAAAAATTATTCTACTTTCATTGAAATTAACTAATAAAGTCTAATAATAAAGTGTTTAATCATATTTTAAAAAATTCAGAACATAATAAATTAAAAGAATCTAAATTCTATTTAAAATAGTTCAATTAATGTTTTTTATTTACCTCCTAAAAAATAATATAACATGAGAATATGTGATTAAGAACATAAAAACGAATAAATATAAAAATGATCAAATAGAGAATATATATACACATATACATATTTTCTAGAATTAAAATGCATAAAAATCTAACTAAAAGCATATTTTCTAGAATTAAAATGCATAAAAATCTAACTAAAAGCATATTCAAAAAGATAAATGAAATCTATTTTCTTTGATTAAAATGCATTAAAAATACAACTAAAAAGCATCTTCAAAATGATAAATAAACTTATTTTCTTCAATTAAAATGCATAAAAAATTAATTAAAATGATATATTAGGAATTCCAAATTAAACTAAGACTATTTTAGGAAATCCAATAATTCCCTCCTCTATTCCCACGTTTGTGTAGATTATAGATTATAAATTTATTTACTATTTATTAAGTTAAAAAGAGAAAAATAATTATAATAAATACATGAAATATGTAATATGTATTTATTAATTAATATTTTTTAAAAATAGAATATTTGGGCGCTGTATAAATGAGGTGAAGAGACAAAGTAGTGTGGCCGTGACTACCATCATGAGTCAACCAAAATAGGGTGTTGATTAGATTTGGATTTTAGACAAATCAAGTTGTTTAGAAGATTGTTTATCTTTGTGGAAAAGAAATTTCTGGAACAACTACCTCAATTGTATATAAACCAGAGAGCTGAGAATATTCTGATAGTATTTTTCTGTAAGAGTGAAAATATAAATTTAAAAATTTAATATTATACGTATAATATATATATTATTAATAATATGACAATATTACTATATATAAGTTAACAAACTATATATATTAAAAATATAAATATACCTTATAGTCCGATTGAGACTAAAATTAACACCTACTGGTTCTAAATAAATAAATAAAAAAAAACGATAATTAGAAGTTGTTAATTCCTTAATGGGCTGTGATGGGAATAAAAAGATAATGGACCCTAAAAATAGCTAATTGTTGGACACTGGACTGGACAGGTCCAAATAGAAAGTAGACCTGTCATCAGTTTAAAGCCTAAATTAGGCAATTTTGGAATGAATATCAATAGTGAGAGATCCAAATTATTTTAATTTTTAATCCATAATATAAAAATGGAAATGGAGAGATAAACATTAGGATCAGTAAAAATATCATATTATAAATGTAATTTAATTCAATTGATTAGATTTTCTATTTAAATCTAATAATTATTATATTAATACTCAAACAGGGTTTGGACAAACGTAAAAAATTATATATATATATATATAATTCCCATTAATGACGTGATTTATATATCCGAAGAAACTTGAAACAGAAATTGTTGGAAATACTTCACATACATAAATATTAATAATAATAATTTTCAGACAAGCTAAATACAAGCCATGAGCTATATAAGCTGAAGAGGAAGGTTCTATACGTAATACAGTGAAAGTACATAGAAAACTGCTAGTTATGAAATTAGTATTCTGTATTGGTTTCCTTGCCACCTCAACCATTCTTAGCATTTTCCAGCTTGTCTTGCCAACTAATCATAAAAAATCACCAAATAAATAAATAAAAATTTTTAAAAAATTGATAATTAAATAAAATTTAGCTACATCTTATATAAAGACTAAAGTCATATGCATAATAGTAACCTGAAAATAAGTTTCTAGCTTCCTCCTTAAAGTAGCATGCTCTTGCTTGACTTGTTGAAAAGTTCTAATGCATCTGCAAAATTATATATTTTGATTATTATTTATTTTTTCTTTTTCTATAAATTAGTAAATTAATAATAATAGTTAATTTAAAAAAGAAAAATAAAAGGGCAGAATCTAGCAATATTTACCCTTCTGTATTTCTTGCACAGCAGTATTCCCTAAATTGTGCGCATTCCATCTTGACCTTTTTAGCTCCAATGCTGAGTAAGCAAGAATCAAACATCTTTCATGTATTTATACTTTAATATAACAAATCAAATTAAAATTCATAGGAAAAGATTAATTATTTCATTTTATTTTAATAACGTATCTTGAATGTCATACTTTTCTTCAATTATGTATTCAGTAAATTTTAATAATGTGTCTTAACGAATTTATTTTATTTTTTCAAACAACAAAGTTCTTTGATAAATTTATGTAATTGTCCAATTTTAATAATGTGTCTGGAGTGTCATACTTTTCTCGATTTAACCCTGTAAGTGTATATAAAATTTTAACTGCTACCTTGAGCTGCTTCCTTTAAACTGGTGCATGTAATCATCCAATTTACCAAAATCAACAGGCCTGTTACCACTGTAAAAAATCAATGTAGAAAGGTAATTAGTATCACATTAACGACCATAACAGTTATTTATTATTGTTAATGATGATTATTTATGGTTTTGGCATCACTTACAGTGCTTGTTCTATGTTCTGGATTAATCTAGCTGAATCGCTATAAAAGGAAGCCACAATTTCCTCAACAAAATTAGGGTTTGCATCATCTTGCAAATCCTCAAGTTGCATGAATTGGTCATCAAGGTACCCCTGCAATATAATTAAGATAATTAATTTTCTTTCCTTCATTAAGGGAGCTCTGTTTTAATGTCCAGGAAAAAGAATGAGCAATAATTTTCAGCTATGGAGTTTTCATTTCTTAATTATTTTTATCCATAAACAAAATGTGCAAAAATGAGGAAACTAAAAGTGAAAATGAGTTTGACATAGTAAATGTTAATGCGTTATTAATTGTAAAATAATTTTCTCCTTAATCTTTTTTTTTATTTAAAAAGATAAAATATAAAGATTTGACGTGCTGTCAATTTATCTTTTTATCAATTAAGTATTTATTTTATAACGGATCAACAATAATAATAAAAAAACATCATTAAAATAGAAATTCAATAATTGAGTATCTATCGGAACCTAATGTTTTTATTTTCTTTAAACATTTTAAATAAATAAATACAAAAATTCGATTAATTTTTTAAAAAAGGAGAGATGCTGAGTAGAGGAAGTGAGGAACCTGATCAAAAAGGGACTTCCTCATGCAGGCGACCTGGTGTTTCAAATGCTTTCTGTCCATTTCGAAGGGAAAGAAAATGTGTACAGCACCACAATAATAAGTTACTCTATTCTCTTCTCTTTTATTCTAGTAGTTGCCTTTAAATTAATGGACTCGACTGAATGAATACCTACAGCTCTAGCTACTATATATAGTGTACCCAAGAGGAAGAAGAAAATGATTTAAAAAAAAAAAAAAAAACAAAAAACTGGGAAAATTCAGGGGAGACGCGTGTCATTTTTCTTTTAAAAAAAGTAGAAAGTGAATCTATATATAATCACAGCAACACCCTGGGTCCACTGGTGTGGATTTTTTGTGTCCCCATGCTTTTCCGTTATCAGTTACTTTTTCGTAAGAAAAAAAAGTTTACATTATTTCTTAAAATCTGAAAATAGATTACCATTTTTATAAGATAAAAAAAATTTTAATTTCACCTTATTAATCATTTGATCTGAAACGTAGTCTTTGTGCAATTAGGAGTAATGTTTTCGATTATGAAATCTCTGCCTCTATACCTGAACTGAACGTGGATAGATAATGTAATTTACATTTTCTTCTTGACCAGTAGTTTTCATAAATTCAAAAATTTTTGTACTTATAACCATGGGAATAATCTGATTAGTAAGTAAATGTAATCTTCATGCATGTCGACTATGAGTAATTATATATTATTATTATTATTCACACTGATGAAATTCAAGTATTGCAGTTTATCAAATTATATATAAATATTCAAAATTTTATTCGTTTAAATTGACTAGCCCCCGCGATATATATTCCCAAAGAAAAAAATTAAGCGGTACAATTTTCATCATGAAGACTTCATTCTAGTAAAGAGAACCATCACCAACAACTTAATTTTGAATTACTAAGGTAGCAAAAGAAGCAAAAAATAAATAAATAAATAATAAGGCATAGACTTGTTTACACAGACTTGTTTATGGGCAAAAGATTCACCCGACCCGTAATTTCTTTTCATAAATTAAAACCTTAAACCAAGCCCAGAAACAAGTCTAATCAAGAATAAAGATCCAAGAATAAAATTTAAATTATTGGTTATAACAATAAGAGGTGTTACATGCACTTTCACACAGGCAACTGCCGGCATGTGGCAGACAAACGACAGCCTACCAGTACGCACGCACACGTTGACACAGCCATCGAGTTCCTGAAAATGACCAATTTACTTTTAATCATGGAACAATTCGTGATAAGATCTCTGGCCTTTATGCCTTAATTTTCGACGCGTGTTAAGTGGGACGTAACTCACTGTCTAAGAATCCAAAAATTAGTTTCTTTAGCATCTCTTTTTCCTTCTGAAATGAAGATCGTATATACCAACACAAAAGTTTTTATAAAGGTTCATTCTGGTGCAGCTCACAAGCAGAGTACAGATCATTCAGAAAGCCCATTTTTGTACATCATTATTAATAATATATCTATGTTATCAGAAATAGAATTATCCCTTTACACATATTTTCTATAGCACTAAACAGTAAGGGGCAATCAATACATACTGGATTTGATCATTCGAATATCACAATGATAAGGCATGTGACATTCTGCATCGAATCACACTTGGCATTTGTTTTTTATGGTGAATCAGCTACTCCCACTATCATAATAGAAGTAAGTTACAATACTACGCTAAGGTTTTCCATAATTAGCAAGAACTTTTCGTCACTAAATTAACTTCATTGAAAAGTACAAGATTTTAAAGAAATAAATTGTTTCATAATCAAATAACTCAAGGACTGAAGTATTTTTTACTGTTGGAGATCACAGTGTTCTGTAAGCTAAAACATGACGAATTAAAGTGCAGTGAAAATTCATAATTGTATAAACAATGAAACATCAGGGACTAATAATACCAACTTAAAAACAAACGGGACACATGTCATAATTATGGTAAAAGTCAAGACTGATGTAATATCAACAAGCAGCAGATACTCAAATTGATTGGTAATATGATAAGATAACATGATAGAACAGCGGATTAGGAAAACCAATGATAACCAGGCAGTAAGTTCTTTCCTCTTGGTAAGTCTTTTTTTATATATATAAAGCAGGAAGAGTTCGAGAGGAGCCAGACCTCCCCCTTTATTCCTTTGCCACCCAGAGATAGGAAGAGAAAGAATGTATACGTGCATCTGTAAGAGTGTGCATGTGTGTGTGTATGTGCACGCGCGCGCGCGTTTGCAGTGCATCTATCTCTCTCAATGTGTGGGCGCATATCTCCTTTGCAAAAAGGACAAGATGTGAGTGGGTGAAATGGGAAGGGAATATGAATGATGTTTCATCCTTCCACTGGAGAATCAATATTCCCTCTTGCCATCACACGTGTACTGATAAGAGTCCCACCAGAAATAGGATAGATGCTACACGGAATATCAGGCTCAGCTTCTAATAAAGACTTTCAAGAAGAATACCCCAGATATCAAATTTTTATAGTTGCTCAGTGAGTGATTGTGAAAAATGGAAATTGCAATGTCTGATAAATACGCCAGGGAGAGAAAACATAGCCTCATCATTGGTAAATTGAAATATTGAAGCATAATAATGTTATCTTTTTTTCCTATTTGTCTATCAAGTCCATGTCAAAGATTAAAAAGTAGCGCAAGTTACGGCATAATTCATACTCAACTAAAACCTGGCTGATCAGATCGCCATTTATTCATCCTCTTAATCAATCTGTTCCAGTAGACACAAGACACTGATATACTCCAAGGGCAACATGCCCCACAGCATAATGGCCATTGCTACAACTCACCAGTACTATTAATTCGTATATTATGTCGCTCAAGAGTCGAGACAAGAGAATGGTTAATTTGTTCTTTGCAATAAAAGCCTAAATGAAAACAATTTTCATTCAGAAACAAATTTTATTGTAAATTTTCATTCAGAAATATTTTATTGTAAATAACTGTGGAGAAAAAATAAAATCAACATAAATTTACGCACTGGTCAATTGCACAACAGACAGCATGGAGAAAAAACTCTATGTAAAATTACCAAGTTCAATAATCAGCAGAGAATAAAAGAGGCACCTGTCTTGAAGATAAGTAGAAGCAGCTGCATCAAGAAAAAATTTGTGGCCGTTCCCAATAATTATCCCATTCACTGGCCAAATATATGCTCATGGGTGTACTCTAAGTACTTGTGGGCAATAATAGATCCTCCAAAAGTTAAATTTAAGGTTGCAGTTTGCAGATCTTTTTCAATTAAAATTTTCCCCAAGAATTGATTCTGTTCATCTCCGCAAAAATCCCATTGCTTGGTATACATTATTGAGAGTGGCATCTGCTATCTCTGAAGCTTTAGTACTGCCTTCTTCCAAGACTCCATCCAAATAAGCTGAATCAGATATTATTTCCCCATATCGAACCTGAAAATATATAGAAGAAATAATAGGGACCTAAGTAATATTTAACAACAATCAACAATAAAATACAAATTGGTGATCTTTTTAATACAAAAAAACAACAATCCCCACAGAGTTGTCAGCAAAATGGGGCAACCCATGAAACAACGATTGAGCATAAAATGATCTTAGCCTTGGCAGACTGCCAGACTTTATAACAACAAGCAAAATGTCTACACTTATGCATAGATAGAATAACATATGAACTTAGGCATAATGCCCACTAACAGCCATTTAGCCAGATAGTTAAAATAGGATGTGCTTGCACCACGCAAGCATAGGCAGAAGTAGATCTCCTTAAGTGATGGAAACAGCACAGAACAGATAACACATTCCAGAATGGATAAGCTCTAATCATCCAGATATGAATGACTATCTATTCATACGTAGACTCCCTCACCTTTACACATGGCTGAATTGACAGCATCTATATACACACACATATATACATATATTTCTCTCATATTATAGGGATGTAAGCTATATATGCACTCAAAGTCTATCAACAAAAGGGGATGAAGAAAGCACGCATGAAAATATTTTCTTCCAGGTGAACTAGCACAACTCTCACTAGAATTGTCAGCAAAAGTTGTTAGCAAAATTTTCTTCAACTACAGTATCAAAATTGAAAAACGTTAAAAACACACTTGAAAGATAAAATAAAGAGATTGAGAAAGCTGACTCAAGGACATATGTTGTTTGGTGGTAGTTCAAATGAAAACCATAGGAAAAGTTAGAAAGCAGTTGCACTTATAGGATACAACAAAAGCCATGAGTCATTGAAATGAGTTGCCTATTTGAATATAAGAACACCTTATCTGAATACCAAGAGTCGTGTTTAGTTCAAAACAAATTAAAATAAGATAAAACAGAAGGTGTGTTTAGTTCAGCATGGTGAGTGAATATACTGCCCCATGCAGGTCATGCCTTGTGAAGTAGAATGCAGGAGCAGGAGTAGAAACCTGGATGGGGTGTAGATGATCAATCAAGGCATCTGTCAAAAGAGGTTTGAATGTGCCCCAATTCATATTTTGACATTCTTGTTTGACTTCCTGCATTGGGAAGTGCTTAACAAAGTAATTTTCACTATAAAATATCTCCAAGTTAATAAGAGCAATGTCAAAGTCAAGCTCCTAAACCAAAGAAAACTAGATACAAGTTAGATTACCTCCTTCGTCTTTCCAGAGACGAGCTGATAGACAGAAAGAAGATTGTTGCATTCAGGTCGTTCAGGGTTATCAAATTCCAGACTGTAAGAAATTAGAAGGAAAAGCACACAATAAGATGCTACACAGTAGAAAATTCTTGGCAAGAAATTGAAAGTAAGAAAAATTCTTTCAATTTGCAGGACAAATTAAGAACTAACCCTGAAAGTGAATCAGTTTTGCATCGCTTAATCTTGTTCGCTATCACCTACAAGATAAAAGGTAAAAAAATATCAATTTTGAGGGAAGTAAAATGAGATTTTAAACAAGAAATTGGAGATATAGTATTAATCATTCATCAGGGAAAAAATTATTAACAATAATCATATATTTGAATAAGAGTATCAGAGTTAAACAACCAGAAATTAGCAGAACCATAACCACATTCTTTGAATCCATGCTTAATTGTTTAAGACTAATAGATAATCTCATTGAAATTTTCATAGAAACTCAGCTCCAAAACTTTAGTTATCCAACAAAAGATCAAAAGGACTGAGGTTTTATTGTTCCTTAATCTTTATCCACGTTATAATAACAGTACAATAAGATTTTCATGAAATGCTTTCAGATGCCAATAAAATTATAACACCATAATCTAGTTTTTAACAATATCATCTCAACCTACCCTCAAGAAGAAGAGATTTAACTAAAACTTGGAGAATAATTCAATACATTTGAGATCTGTGTCAATTTAAAACGGAAAGTTTCAAACAGTGGCTTGCACTTTAATTACTGAGTTCAGCAGGATTGAGATGCAATTCTTACCAACCAAACAGACACATTACTTCTGCTTCAGCTTAGTGAAGCAGAGATGTTCAACAGTTGGCCGGGCCCAAGTCGAGGCCAGGATTTTTTTTATCCTCAGCCTGAGCCTGGTCAGCCAATCAGGCCTAAAATGCTGTGCAAGCCCAGCACAAAGCAGTAAAATATATTGAAATATTAATAGTTTATTAACCTGGTGAGCTAGGCAGGGCACTACGTAATAGCAATTCCCAAACCCAGCCAACCTAGGGAGTAGGCCTCATCATGGTCAAGCTGGGCCAATCTTAAGGATCAACTAGCTTATCCAAGCCTGTGCTCAAGTCAGGGCCACATGGTTACTTGCGCCCTGAACATGTCTCCCTCGAAGCAAAGATCGAAGTGAATGGAATTACCTTTATTAAGGGTTAATTACACTTAGTGAATTTGGTGATCAAAATGAAACTACATTGAAAGACAAGTGGTAACAACTCACATCCTTTGGGTCAAGAAGATTGATTCGAGATTGGTCAGAAGGTGCAGACTTGGACATCTATATAAAGATAAGCACAGGAAAATGTCAATATGTATAAGAAAATCCTTCTACAAACATAAATAAAAAGAAAGTAATCAAGCAAATTATTAAAGCGAAAATGGAACATAATAGGTGGGAAATATACAAAGCTCAGTAAATTCCAATTCATATTAATTGTTTCCTTTGATGGTATGATAAATATGTTACATTCAGTCGACTTGATTCTAAATAGATAGACTAAATATTACTGTGTTGATCACCTTCGCAAGACCATCAGTCAGAGACATAATTCTGGCTCCAGCTGGTGGTATAAGAGGCTCTGGAACCTGTATCAAGAAAGGCATTAGGGAAAGGATTACTATCATCACTTGTTACATCATCATCCCATGTGAAGATTGTCAACCAGATATCAAGAAGAAGAATCCACCTTAAAGATTGGACCTCCACACCTGTGACCAGTACACAAAAATCTCAACACAACGGCCAAAAGTGCAATGACATTTTTTTTTCAAGAGAGTGTACATCATGCTAAAGAAAATATATAATTTCTCACCCTCCTAATTTTTTCCACTTTCTTCCTCCATATAGATAATTAACACGCTCAGCTAGCTCACGAGTCAATTCCAAATGCTGCTTTTGATCCTCACCAACTGGCACAAAGTCGGACTACAGAGGCATGCTGCAATGTATGAGGATTTTGTATATTTTGATTATTTAATTATCAATTTATCATCATTCATCAATACAAAGACGTAAATAAGCACAAAGAAAAGAGTTGAGGTTTCATGATTAACCACTAAAAATCAACTTGACTCAGTCAACTGTCAATCACAATCTAGCTACAATCAGTTTATTATTCCCTCCACCACCCACCACACTCACACACACAAAACACCTCCAACCTCTACCTTATATTATTTCTTTGCAGAAATAAATGAATTAATATAATTTTCTTTGCAAGAAATTAACATGAAATTAAATATATATATATATATATATATTATATTATAAAACTCATTTTCATAACAAATTGATCTACAAAGTTTTAAAAACCCACCTGATACAAAAGGAATATCAGATGCCATCAGAACAGGATTAAGTCAAAAGAGGGCAACCCCAACATTCTCTCCCCCTGCCAGAAGTGAAAACCAATATACTATAATTAATCTAAACAGATGAGAAGATAAAAAAAACATAAAATGCAACATTAAACTAGATTCTCTATGCATTAAAATATACAGAGAAAGTAAAAAAAATTACAGGATTTTGTATAGAAAACTAAAATTTTTTAAAAACTGCATTACAAGAAGTTTAATGCCTGACTATCAGATAAGCCATAGAACTACCGCCTTTATATAAAACTCATTTTCATAACAAATGATCTACAAGTTTTAAAAACCACCTGATACAAAAGAATATCAGATGCCATCAGAACAGGATAAGTCAAAAGAGCAACCCCAACATTCTCATCCCCCTGCAGAAGTGAAAACCAATATATATAATTAATCTAAACAGATGAGAAGATAAAAAAAACATAAAATGCAACATTAACTAGATTCTCATGCATAAAATATACAGAGAAGTAAAAAAATACAGGATTTGTATAGAAAACTAAAATTTTAAAAACTGCATACAAGAAGTTGAATGCTGACTATCAGATAGCCATAGACCTACCGCCTTGCGGGATTTCTCTTTAAACTGAATCATTCTGTTCAGCCAACCAATTGGTGTGGAAGAACTTAGAAGCCACATTAGCTCTACATGAGCACGTACATGAGACTGCACAAATACAGAAGCCTGGATGTACAAATCAGAGAAATCAGACTATTATAATTACTAACAACAAATGTCCACATAGATGCATAATAAGCTGCATTATCAAGGACCAAGAGCTGCATGACCTTAGAAGTGTCAACACCACACGCCAAATAAATTGCTGCCGTATCCCTTGTAGCCTTAGATAATTGTTGTGTGTCATATGGTAATGTAATCTGTAAGTTAAATAGAAAATCTACAGCAGTTAAGATAGCTTGAACTGTTATTAAAAAACAAACAGTCTCCATCCACTCCTCTTTTTTTTTTTCAGAAGGAATAACTACACAATGAGAGAAAATAATTTGGAAACCACATCTAGCACCACTCCTTAACACAAGTTGCTCATCACTTTCAGTCAACAGATGCATAAGTTTGCCACACAGTGAAACACATATGTCCCTCAGTTTCTAACAATAATTATGAATGCATTGAGGTGCTTAACATGGTACTTCCTGGCATTGTTTCTTTGAATTAATAATGGATGTGGCACGTAGGACAATTTCACAGTTCTTAGTATGGAAATTGTCACAAACAAAGTTGTTTTCTCAATTCCAGGACAATTAATTACTAGGCACTAAAACATGAACCGGAAAGCAATAACAGTTACTCCCTCTGTCCCATAATTCTTGTTCTACCTTCCTTTTTCATCCATCCCAAATTGTTGTCCTGTTTCCTTTTTCAGAAATAAATAATATTTTAAGTTTACTATTTTGTCCTTATTTAATATGCCTCTTTGTCAACAAATATATAGTCCAACTACTACGTTATCATTAAATAAATCTTGATATAAACAAAATTAAAATATCAACCTTTAATCTTCTAAGTAAACTCTATTTAATCAAATGTTTGATTATGAAAATTATGTGATGGAAGGAGTAACAACTAGAACTTGAAACACAAAGCCCTACCTTCTTTAAGGTAGAAGAAAGTGATTTTTTTTTTTTTTTTGACACCCACTAAGCGAATACTTTCCAAGATATGTTAAGAAAATAATGCTTAATACAATTTGAGCAATGTTTGTAATACATCAAATAGCATTTGCTTCAGCTCACATAAGAAATGAAAAGAAAACAAATAACAATCAACTTTGAGTTGGGCAAAATCATATATGCACCGTGTCAAAGATATGAAACCCTGGCATAACAGGATACCTTCAAAATTAGTTTGCTCAAACCATCCTTTCTTACAATCTTCCTCCCAAAATCTACCTCACTACTACATCCACACATAATGGCATCTAATAAACCCCATGGTTCATTGTTTAAGCCCAATTAGCTAGGACACTGGCTCATCACCCACTACTAATCCTAGCATCTCATAGAACAAACAAACTGTCACATATGCAAATAAGCGCAGGTTCACAAACTATAGAACCCATAGAACTGACAAATGAGGTTTGAAATTTCAGAACAGCAGTAACCACATGTAACCTTAACAATGTACAAGAACATACTGATAGAGCTCATAAAGACTGCGGTAAACAAAAAACATAGCACACGAACAACAGTGAAGTGTGTGCTTAATTTTGGCCCAACGTCACCACAGCACTATATTTAACTTGAAAAAGTATTGAACATCTATAAGCACATACCGCATGGAGGTCCACAATGAAGAAGAGAGTCTCATACGTATTCTGTAAACATTAAAAATCAATATAAAATGTTAAAAATGAAAATTGAAATTAAGTTGCTATTTGAAGAAGAATAAAAGGTTTAGAATGCTTTCTCTTGAAATACAAAAAGACAACCTGAAGATCTATCCAATTCTTTATAGCACCAAGATAATTTCCGAGGTGAATAGATCCTGTAGGCTGGACTCCAGATACTATCCTCTTCCTGTAAATCAAAAGCATCCACTGAATCAGAACTTTAAGAAAAATGGTGAAATATTTCTTCGAAGTACATGTTCAAATCACATTCTCAATTCTAATCATCTATTACTATGAAGCAGTCTTCAAGTCCTAAACTAGAGCTTGTGCAGTGACTTTAATATAGGCAAAGAGTGAAAATTACTTTACAGAGCTGGAAGAGCTCTCCGGACCGGCGGGCTCCGAAAGCGAGACAGTGCAATGGCAACGGAAACCACTGGCGTATCTTGCATTTTGACGAATTAGCCCCGAACTTTGCAGATATTGCCTTCGCAATCCACCCAGCGACCTGCTTGAGATTACACTAGAATGTGAATTTTTCACTGAAATTAGACAGATAGAGAACGGAGAACTGATGAGATAGAGTACTGTGAAGATGCCAGGCGCAGAGGGGAATTGGATAGAAGGAGAAAGTGAGAAAGAATTGCACGTCCCATTGTCGTCGTCTTGGCGTGGGACACTTTACTGTCTTGAGAGAGCTTTAATTTGTATTATCCGATTAAATTAAATGGATGAGTGCTTGCGTTGTGCCGCTATATCACTGTTTACGGGTCGGGAAAACTGACCACATCCAGCCACATACTGATCGGTTAGGATCGGGTCGGTTATTTTAAAAATTTGCGCTACATATCAATACCATTAACGAGGAGGGTAAAGTGTTCAGAAATCCGAACTGTGCAATTTGAACTAAACCCATAGATATCGTGGTTCTAAAAAAATTACGAGTTGATTTGATTTCTTTTTTTTTTTTTTTTTTTTCAGGACACTGATTGCCTGATTCATGTTAAATATCTTCATTTGATTGGTTTGTTTTTAAGAGAAAATAACCTCATTAACTTGAAGAAACAAAAATAAAAAACGGGATATACTTCTAAATATGAAAGGGGTGTGACAAGAGGATGTTTCAAATAAAATATGAGCACCTACATTAATTTGCCGTCTAATCAAAATGATATTAACATCCAATCTTTCATCTAAAATAGGTTTACAATTTAAAATAATTAGTCTAAAGAAGAATTATAATATTTTTAAGTGCAAAAAATATAACCTATCAATTAATATAAACATAGCCTAATATTCGTAATAACTAATAAGAGTGATTTTGGCAGAAAGTCTTTAAATGCAGGTTAATTTTCTCTATAGTTTGATCATTTACTAAAGATGGAACGACTTTTTTTCCTTTTAAAACTAAACGACTAGACATTCCATAGATAAAAGTTTTATTAAATTGGTTTCGTAGTACTGAACCGCCCTTCCTCCAAAAGTCTCGGCATAAAAACGACTACTCGTTCTCCAAACGGCCACTTGTTATACGCTATTCCAAAAAGAACGGATTTGATAAGAGTAAGAGTAAGAATAACTGAAACGACCTGCAGTACTAGTCATGACGAGAGTGGGTCATGACTTGGCAAATTTATTTAGACAGAGAGAGAGAGCCAGAGAGGAAGTACCAAGTATATGTTCTGGAAATTTGCCGCCGAGGCGATCTCAACGGCGGGTACATACTAAAAGCACAAATCCATTTCCGTTCGTCTTTTTAACAAAAACATCCAAAAATCCACGTTCACGTACTCCAAATGGATGACGAAGCCATTACGGCGGCAGAGAGATACCAGATGGCTCAGATTCGAGAGCTTGAATTTGAGGAATTACAGGTCGAGGAAGTGGAGGGTGAAGAGGACTCATCGGATGATGACCTTGACGCTATGTAATGACTACGATTTCTATTTCTTCGTTTCCTTTATTAATCACTATTGCAAATCAATTTTTATTTCAACATTCACTTTAACTTCGTGTTCTAATCACTGTCTACGATTTGAGAGATTAGGGTTTTTACTCTTCTGGACTTTCAAATTCGAGCTCATATTAGCTAAAGATATTTT
This sequence comes from Jatropha curcas, assembly GCF_014843425.1. Next base: position 25,894 of record NW_023591179.1, on the reverse strand, counting down.
CAATTCCTGTTTGTTTGTGGAATTTCTAGACCAGATATTGTTTTACTTTGAATTGAAATTTTTAATTTACGAGAAACTAAAACAACGAAATGGACGTAAGTAAGTAAGTTACAGAAGGTTTTCCTTTGGTTTAGTTCCCCCTCTCTCTATGTAAATTCAATTTCTGCAAGTGTTTACTCGTTGTTTCTGATTATGGGAGTTTAATTGCTTAATTTATGCACACAAGCCTTTTCCCGATGCCTATTTGCTCCTGATAGAGACTGAGAGACCAAAATATCAGATTGTGTTTTTTAAAACGATACTGATTTGGCTGCCTAGGGAAGTTCATGAATAGTCCGGTACATTATAATCAAATATAAATCATACAACATGGTATTTTCATTACTTTTCTGCCTATGGCAAACTTAACGGCTTTTAATTATATAAACACAATGTAGTTAATTATTGACATTTTCAAAATAAAAAATTTCATGCTATAGATCAAAGCAAGGTTAACATGACGTCCTTTTTTTCCCCAAATGTTAATGTTAATATTAATTGCAAATTTTTGAAAATTAAGATATTTTTATTGGCAAAATTGAAGTTAAATTAAAAAATCTTCTTGGAGCAAATGCCTTCCACTACCAAATAATTTCTTCAACTGGCGTATACCACATTAATTATTGCTGTGGGATCCTAATTTTCTGTTTGTTTCTTTCTCTCCATGCATCCGGAAAGTGGCACTGCCTCATCACATGAATATACTTTTAACACCATCTTGGCTCCTTTGCACACCTATCTTGGTGGTAAGCATGCACCAGTATTTACTTCATTGTGTTTTTGGGAGAGGAAGGTATCTTTCATTTTCAAATTTTTTGAGGCTGACAATGCCATTTGCATATTCCAGAGGTTGAAGACACTCACCGGAGGTTGGCCTTTTTAGACGGTGGTGCAGTATTAACTCTTCCGTTATTCTATCTTGAAGGTATGCCATGTACAAGACATTGATTTTTTATGTTGTCCTCCACATACATGTGCATACATGCATGAGAATTGATGATTGGTGTAATCTGTACCAATTGGTGATTGCCATAATTTCTGATAAATTTTTTAGAAGTTTTACTACAACACTATATTTAATTTATGTTTGTGCTTGTCCATGCATGTATCATAATTAGGCTTCAATTATTAAATACTATGTATCTTTTTAATTTTTGTGTGTGAAAAATTATTTCAAGAAGATGCAAGTATTAGCTTGAAATAATTGCAATTAGCAGCTTGTAACCTTGCAAGTTTTGAGGCTTGATGGCCTTCTCATGTAGCTGAGGACTAACAAGCAGTAAGATGCAACATAGCTGTGTCCATCTGCATTTGTGTTGATGATATGCCCTTCTATTTTCATCATTCTTCTTCAGTCAGCATATTCTAATCCTGCCACTTGATATTTGTCAGGAGTTGTTCTTTTCCCAGGGGCCATCCTTCCTCTTAGAGTTATTCAACCCAATTTTATATCTGCTCTTGAGAGGGCATTGACCCAAGTTGATGTTCCTTACACTATAGGTGTGGTAGGTGGACACCATCTGAAACCCTATTATTTTAATTGTTTTATATGGAATTCCTCTCTGAAGATCTTTTTCCCTATAACTGAAACTTGGTCCAGGTTTGGGCTTACAGGGAGCGTGGTAACAGACGATTGAGGTTTGCGACTATTGGGACAACTGCAGAGGTACGGTATGCTATGGTTATTAACTCTTCATAAGTGATTGGGAGGATGTCAATTTGTTTGAGTGGGATTTGGCATATCTCATGGCAGTTGTAGCATTACTTAAGATTAGTGTGCAATTGTATTTTTTTCAATCTCAACTTATACGACTTAAAAAATTAACTTTTTACTGTGCAAAAAAATTAACTTTTTACTGTGTTGGATCCATTAACATGGCATTTAGTGTCAAACGTAAATGCATGTTAAAGATGCATATGTTTTTGGCAAACACTTACGGATTTTACATATTGATGGATAAACCAAAATAAAACAAAAGCTGTAGGAATAATTATTTTACTGTGGAATCAATATGCAAAATATGCAATGTCAAGATGTTATGAAAGGAGGTCACCTGTGCAGTCATCTAGGTTGCTGGCAAAGTGCATTCCTGATGTGAGCAATGAAGATTTTTTGTGGAATTCCTGAGTAGTGAACTTGTGAAGTAGTGTTACTTATTGAACTGTGATTGTGAAAAATGATGTGATAATGCTGTTCATCTTACAATAATAATGACGTCATTCTGTTACATTGTTAATGTTTTTGGAATATTTATTTTCTAATATTAAAATTGCCTAGAGTTCACTAAATAGGTTCGTGGATGTTCTATGTGCCAGTCATTGAATCAACCATTCTGTTTATTTATTTATTTATTTGATGTGTCATGGCAATCATATTTGATATGTTTTCCTGTTGATCTAGCAATTGCTGGCTTTTTCCTTTCTAACTTATTATATTTAATTTACAGATTCGACAATACCGGCGGTTAGAGGATGGATCACTGAATGTAGTAACTCGTGGCCAGCAACGCATTTGTTTAAGACGCCGTTGGATTGATGTGGAAGGAGTGGTTAGACCATATTTATGTTACAGGAGTATTCCTCCTTTCTTTCAGCTGCCTGTATAATTGACGACTCATATATTTTAATATTTTCATTTCTTTAGCCTTGTGGAGAGGTTCAAATTATCCAGGAAGATCTGCCATTAAGGGCACCACGGGATGCATTTGGAAAATTGCCACCATTAAGTAATTTTCATGGCCGTAATATCTCAGGCATGGGGCCTTCAAAAGTCTCATCATGCAGACATGGGGATGGCGACAATGATTCAGAGGCAACCTCAGCAGAAAGCTATGAGAGTGAGCTTTCACTAGCTGAAAGAAGGATCCATCAATCTGCTATCGATTCATCATGTTCCTATGATACAATGAATGAATCAACAAGCAGTGATGATGACAAGTCTGGATCAGAAATGAAATCTACAAGATCTCATGCAAGTGATGCTGACTCTATTGGTTCATTGCATTTGGAACATAAGGAAAATATTGAAAAGACCACCTTAGGAACTGCGTGTGGTTCCACACCAGGAAAGCGATCCCGCAGAGGGGAAGGGTCCAAAAGGTGCTGGAAAAATACAGACCTAAACCAGTTTCGTAGAGTTCCAAGAGCATTCTGGCCCTACTGGGTATATCAAATGTATGACTCTTATTGCCTTGCTCGAAGGGGTGCAGGTACTTTGTTCGCAGAAAGTTCAATTATAACTTCATTTTTGAGTTGTCTTCACCAAACACATTCTCGCACGTGTTTCACTGTTATAGTGGACAGAATGTTTTTTGTTATACCTAGTGAACATGAATATATTATGCCTTACCCACCCGACTATATATGAATGATCTGGAAGTAGTTCAATCAGATAACGAATTTTCTATAATTTAACGTGTATCTGGTTTTTGATATAGGTATCAGTATAAAGGAAATTTATGAACATGACCATATACTTGTAACTATGTGTTTGAGTTGAATGTCAAAGAAAATCCATATCAAGTTGATTGGATCTTCAGAGTATTAATTATACAGATGTAATTAAAGAATTTACATAAGTCACATTCTTCATTATGCAGTTGGATAAAAGAGAGAGAGAGAGGGAATTCATTTCTGCTGTGTCTTATGGATTAATTGTTTGTGGACTTGACCAGAAAATATTCTACCAACATCTTAAATGCTCTTGTTTTGAACATCTTTCAGATATGTGGAAACAGATAGTTGGAGCACCAAGCATGGACGCTCTTGTGACAAAACCAGATCTTTTATCATTTTACATTGCCAGTAAAATTCCTGTGTCTGAATCCACAAGGCAGGAGCTTCTAGAGATTGATGGTATTTCATATCGCCTGCACCGGGAGATTGATTTACTTAAAAGCTTAGATCTTATTCGGTGTAAAAATTGTCAGGTAGTCAAATTTTGTGCTGTATCCAACGCTTCATTCATTACCTGCATTCCTGCTTGTCCCTGTAATAATAGACTTGCCCGCTTAGTCCCTTGGTTAGAAACAAAAGTAAGAATCTAAGCTTACAGTATGAAGGTATTTATTATCTTTTATTTTCTTTGTCTTTGTGCAGACTGTGATTGCCAGGCGAAGCGATATGCTGGTAATGTCTAGTGAAGGTCCTCTTGGAGCTTATGTTAACCCACATGGTTTTGTGCATGAGATAATGACTTTCTATAAAGTAAATGGGTTAGCACTCCATGGGCAACCAGATAGAGAATACAGCTGGTTTCCTGGGTATATACTTTATTTTACAACTCTATGTACTATTGATTTTCTTGAATAGCCTGTGGCACAAATTTTTCCTTGGACTGTTGATACCCTATTTCTCTCACTTGGATAATGGATTATGTACGTGAAGATTACTGCATTTGAAACTCATGGTCTTATCTGGACGATCTCTTTTTGACGTTTGCCATATTTTGCAGATATGCATGGACAATAACAGAGTGCGCAAATTGTGAATCTCAAATGGGGTGGCTTTTCACTGCCACAAGAAAGCAGCTGAAGCCTCAATCTTTTTGGGCAATCCGTAGTGCACAGGTCGCTGATGATGTAAAATAAGTTTGGAATTTCTTAACTGCTGCTTCTGATTTAGTTTGTGGCCATGCAATGAGTTTAACCTGTAATGTATATATCATCAGTCGTTTTCATTTCTTCCTTCTGAAAAGGAAAAAGAAAGAAAATACATAGTTTCATAACATGTCTGGTGACTTGGATCAAGTTGTTCTGTGACAAGTGATATGTATTTGCGATCAATGTTGAAGCTTCATCGAGCCATAAATTGTCTGATTTGGAAGAGTGAGTAGTGTTCCAAATGACAATTGTTCACTTAATGGAGCTTGTACCATTTTTGTTTGGTTTGTGGATTCAGATATAAGAATAGTAAATAACCATATTAAGTAAACATAGATCAAGTTTGCTGAGGAATAATAAAGACTTGTAAATAAATAGAAAAACGTCTTATTAATAGATTTCTTCCGATACACGAATATTATAATTCAATCAAGTGGAATAAAAGGAAATAATCTACGTTCTCAGGGAAATGAAAAATAAGGCAAGGATAGCCGCAAAAGCTTTGATACCAACTGACTGAGAACTAAACTAAACTAATCATAGATTGAGGACTGAATTGCAATTCAGTCATTGAAAAGAAGGAATAAAAATCAGATAAACTAAAATCGAAACAGAAAAGGTTCAGAGCAAATTGCAGGCCCCAAAATGTGCAAAAAAACACCGCAGGCTTAACGATAGCATCGGTAGACTGGGCTGTACATGCAGCTCTCTGCATGCTGAACAAGATCCTTGGGACGTGGGAGATGGGACGCCAGACCTATAAAGTATTTAGATAGGGTTAATGAAGCATATAAATCAAATGCATCATCTACAGAAGTACACGTCAGAAAAGAAGCTCACCAAGTTCATATGCTTTAGCAGCAACCTTAGCAGCAATGTGGGCTGAAATCTTCCGGATGTTGGCAAATGGAGGGTAAATAAGTCCCTTGTCAAAATTTTCCTGTGTCACTTGTGCAGCCAAAGCTTCCGCTGTTCCAAGAATAAGCAATGAGAGTAATTAAGTACTGTTTCTTCAAATTCAGTACAATTAAAGTATAACTCCAATAGTCTTGTCTACTTACAGGCTGCCAAAAGCATGTCATCGTGCACACGAATTGCGCCAGAAATGATCAACCCCAAACCAAATCCAGGGAATATGTAAGCATTGTTCGACTGCCAAAAAAAAAAAAAAAAAAAAAAAATGTAAGCATATGTTCGACTGGCCAAAAAAAAAAAAAAAAAAAAAAAAAAACAAATTGGGAGTTAAGAAACTGAATTAACAGTAAATCCAGTTTTAAATATATATTTACAAAGAAAAAGTAAAAAAAAAAAAAAAAAAAAAAAACAATGGGAGTTAAGAAACTGATTACAGTAAATTTCCAGTTTAAATATATATTACAAAGAAAAGTCAAAACCTGGCCAGGCACGAAAACTTTCCCATTATATTCAACAGGGTCAAATGGACTTCCGCTGGCATAGATAGCACGGCCCTCACTCCACGTGTAAGCTTCTTCAGCTGTACACTCAGATTGTGAAGTAGGATTGGAGAGAGCAAGAATTACAGGTTTCTCATTGAAGGATGCCATGGCCTCAACCACCTCCTTTGTGAATGTTTTTCCAACTCCGGATGTTCCAATCAAGACTGTCGGCTTGATTGCCTTAACAGCACCCAAAAGTCCTTTGACAGGTTCATGGTCATGAGCCCAAGGCTTCTTGAAGTGTTGAAGTGATTCTTTACGTGAGCTAACGATCAGTCCCTTTGAGTCCACAAGCCAAAGCTTCTTGCGAGCCTCTTCAAGTGGAGCTTTCGTCTGTTTTGATATCTCAAGTGCTATAAGCTCAGCTATACCAGTTCCGGCCTCTCCAGCACCCAAGAATAAGAATTTATGGTCGGCCAAGGTTCCGCCAACTAATTTCAAAGCTGCGAGAAGTCCTGATAGCACCACAGATGCTGTTCCCTGTAGTAAATGAGATAAATTTGCAATAAGAGAACTTCCATTTGACACAAAACAGATTCTAATCAAACAAATAGTGTTAACAACATTTTTTACCTGTATATCATCATTGAAAACTAGATGACTTGATCTGTATTTTGCCAGTAGCTCGAATGCATTGTGATTTGCGAAATCTTCAAACTGAAAAGAACATTTACATTTTCCAAAGAAAAAATTAGGTCCCCAAAACTCAAAATAAACTTTCTTATCTAGCATATTTGATATTACAATCGATAACTTACTTGTATAAGGACTTTCTCCCCGTAGCTCTGCTTAACTGCCGTCACGAACTCCTCTAGAAGTTCAGCGTATTCCTACATCACAGCAGAAAACCCAAAACACCTTTCAGAATTAATCACCAAGGGCTAGAAAATATAAATAAAAATGATTCGAAAGAGTAAAAAAAAAAAAAAAATAGTAATTTTGTTAAACCTGTCCAGTTGCCCTCTTTTGTTTTAGACCAATATAGAACTCATCATTCAACAATTGCTCATTGTTTGTGCCAACATCAATAGTAACAGGCAGACACTGCGATGTTGAATAAAAAGTTGAAATTTTTATCAGTAACTGAAGTAGAAAAGAACTAGATACTTTGCTGATGCTGAAATAGAAGAAATCAACTAACTCATCGAAGTCCGGTATGGAAGGGAAACAGTATGGCATCAAATTAGAAGAGAATGTAACTATTTAAAGAGCTTATAACATAGTGAACTTACTGCTGAAGGACGTATTCCCCCCAGTGCAGTATACAAAGCGAGTTTTCCGACAGGAATCCCCATTCCCTGAAAACATCGAAAAAAATTATATTTGTTTACAGAAGGACAAAAGCTTGTGCATATAACTTTGACATGTGAAGATAGGATATGAGCATTATTACCTGACAACCAAGATCTCCAAGTCCCAAGATACGCTCACCATCAGTAACAACAATAACCTGTATATTTCTTTCTGGCCAGTTCTTCAATACTTCAAGAATCTTGCCCCTAAAAAAAGAATATAACAACTCATTATCTTCTTTTATATTATATATGAATTATGCAAGTATGCTATTCAAACTGCTATACTTCTCCTTCAAGCTGATGTAGAGGCCCTGAGGTCGCCTGAAAATGCTTCCATATTTCTGGCAAGCTTCACCAACTGTGGGAGTATACACAACAGGCAGCAGTTCCTCGACATTATCAATCAAAAGCTTATAAAATAGCCTTTCATTCCGCTCCTGCAAAATATAAAAGGCTTAGTTAGATATTATTTGTTCAATCGATTAGTGAAAAGATCCAACAATTAAAAATTCGCAGAGTTTCCCTTAATTTAAAACCGCATAGATATATGATTAATGCGGAGTACCTGGAGATCCATCATGGCCATGTATCGTTGCAAAGGAACTTTATACTGACGAAGCAATTGCATCAACTTTTTCTCCTAATAAACCAATTATGTATAGAATTAAGCAACAACTACATAATTCGGGAATCATAATATCATATGTGGGGTTGAATTGCTAGCAATGCCAATTTAAGCTAACCTGGAGCTCCTGAGTGAGAAGTGCTGGAGGCAGAAGGCCACGCAAGTAATGAGCATCCCTCTCTTTCTCATTGAAAGCAAGCCCTTTATTGTGGCGTGGGTCTCTCAACAATGTATACCCACTGTAACAAATAAAAATAATAATAATAAAAAAAAAGAAATCAACTCCTGCAAATCTTAGATGTATGGATTGATCACTCATCAGAAAACTTTATTGCTGTTTATTTCAGTTTTGTGACTCATTTTTCTTAATCCAAAAATTTAAATACTAATTAACGCGAATTTTTGTTCGCAGAGAATAATCTGGCTACAAAATTATGAAGTAAACGTGGGATCTAATTTAAAAAATATATATATTAAGCAAAATATAAGGAACATTAAGAGCATAAATATCATAACTTTCCTTAATATAAACAAAACCCAAGTCAAGAAAATCTGAAAATAAATAATGTGTCCAAAAAAAAAAAAAAAAAAAAAGATTTTTAGTATCGACGAGAGAGATAGATCCTGGCTACAAAATATATGTTAAGAATAAATCGTGGGATTACTAATTAAATAACCATATATATTCATTTTACAGCAAAAAAGGAACATTAGAGAGAAGACATTATAGATATAATATGGAAGTCCTATTAATATAAACCAAAACCACAAGTCAATATGAAAAATATGAAAATTAAAATAATGTTAGTCCAGAAAAAAAAAAAAAAAACACCAACTTATACAATAAATGTGCTCATATTAAGAAACTAAATCACAGCTTAGCATTTATCAAAAAGTTTTCATTGTAGTTTTTCATTTTTACACACAAACAATAAAAAGGCAAACCTAGCAACGGAAGACGTCCCAAGGGGTGATAAGCTGACTCCTCCGTGGCAACTATCAACCATATGTAACATCGCTCAATCGAGCCAACCTGAAACCCCAAAGCTAAATTCTTCTTCTCACATATGTTGAATCAACAACCGGGTTTGTTTTTTGTTTACTCTCCATCTATTATAGCCAAACTTTAAATCGCGCGCCTCTTCTAAGCACACGAATGACTCTCTGCAAATCAAAGAAAGCTCAAAAACAAATCGAAACACAGAAAATACAGCGAGCTCTTTGTGTTTGGTATGCCAGAAAACCGAAAGGAGCAAAGCCACCTTTATACGTAATGTCACTAGAGACATACCGAGAATTTCTAATTGTTCTTTTAACAAAAAAAAAAAAAAAAAAAAAAACACCAACTATACATAAAGTGCCATATAAGAAACTAAACACAGGCTTAGCTTTATCAAAGTTTTCATTTTTAGTTTTTTCATTTTTAACACAAACAATAAAATTTTCACCTAGCAACGGAGACGGTCCAAGGGGTGATAAGCTGATCCTCCGTGGCACTATCCTCACCATAAACATCCTCAACACCACCACCCAAAGCTACATTCTTCTTCTCCATAGTTGAATCAACACCGTTTGTTTTTGTACTCTCCATTAAAGCCCAAAACTTTATCTCTCCTCTTCTACACAGAATGACTCTCTGCAAATCAAAGAAAAGCTCAAAAAACGAAATCAACACAGAAGATACACGCTCTTTGTGTTTGGTATGGAAAAACGAAAGAGCAAAGCCCACCTTATATAGGCACTAGAAAACCAAGAATTTCTAATTTTTCTTTTTAAATAATATAATAATATTATTTCTGAAAATGGAAGTTCAGGTTTGGTTTCAATGTCAAAAGGACGAACGTAGACAAAAGACTACCAACACGTACAAATTGATTCAAAGAAAATAAAAAAAAATATAAAAGAATTGCTTTGAAAAGAATCTATAATGAATGGGTATACCACAAAAGTAAGTCTCTTCAGCGAAATCATATTGCAGGAACGTGCAGAGAACTGTAGACAGAGTGAAAAAGATAGAGAGAGAATAATTTTGCGCGTTTTTGGTAGAGAGAGAGAGAGTCTTTGTTACGCGTTTTTAAGTTTAAACGCAACGGAACGGGAAATTGAAGTCCTTAGTTCGGTAAAAGTGTTTTTTTCTTTAATAGTAGTTTTTATTTACATGAATTTCACTGTGATATACAATTTACTCATAATTAGATTTTTAATCTAATTGGATAAAATTTTCTACTAAAAAAATTAATTGAGATTGTTTTTTAAATGAAATAAATATATTGATAACTTCATTAAGTAAAAATGGATAATAGGTTTATGTAAAAAAATCAGATTACCAATTTTCCTTATCATAAATCCTTGAAGCATTTTAACCAATATAAAATGGAAAATTTCATTAAAATTACTCATTTGAAAATTTGGCTTTTATTAAAAATTTCTACTAAAATCAACCTAAAAATTTAATTTTCTGTAAATAGTATATCATAAATAAATTTGAGCTTTATTCCTTTCTTTTTTTAAGAAAAAAAAACTTGTTTTATGAGATTTTTCTAGTGATATTTGAATATTAACATTTTATATAACAACTTATTTTTCCTTTTTTACATTTATTTTAATTATTTTGGAGTTAAATGTTTTGTGCAAGAAAGATACAAATTGCAATTTCAAATTCACTTCCAATCTTTTTTTTTTATTTTTTTATACCAAAAAATATATGTATATTGTTTACAAATGTTTATGGATTTAATTTTATTTAAGTAATTATATAATGGGTCAATTTTCTTTAATAAATAAAAATCAAATTGAACTTCCCCATCAAATATTTTTTAAGTTGATTAAGTTAAGGTTTTAGATACGTGTAGTCTAATAAATTTTTTTCGTCTTTGTCTTCTTGTATGTGAAAAATAAGAAATTTTAATTAATGCTTCTTTCAACTTTCATTTATTGTTATGCTAAATTTAGCATCCTTAAGAAAAACAAGGCAAAACCAATATTGTGAATGATAACTTAACAACAATCCTTTGAAATTTTATATGAATGCACATAAAAATTCATAAATTAATCTATAAATTGAAATGCCCAAAAGAAAAAACAAAAAATTATGAAAGTAACTAAATGTACTTTTTAGTATAATTTTGTGGTATCATGTCGTTTCAATTGGAGATGATGTTTCCCAACTTTGAGAATTAAAAAACGACATACATTGATTGTATGCGAAAAGACCAATTCCGGTTCTCAATTAATGAATGTAAAATTTGGACAACGCATTGGTGGGAATTGAAAAAACTTGACAAGAAGATAGAAGCGATGCAGGGAGTCACGTGCCTGTAGCAGCTAAACTAAACTACCCTTCTTCTCTTCAAATCTATTAATTGCATTGACATTTAATTTATTAAAACTACTTATTTGAAATTTTTATTTGGACTTTGAAATATATATATATATATATTGATTCTGGTACTTTCTTTTTATTTACTGTTTTTACATTTGAAATTAAAAAAAAAATGATAATTCAAAATTTTGAAGGATAAGAGAAGTAGAAAATATCCGCTAAAATATTTTCGACTAAAAACTTTTTACTTTCCACATCTTTAAAGAATGTAAACAAAATTAATTAAATTACGCGGATTAATATTTATTATCTTCTTTTAATTTTAATTTCCGTTACACGGTGAGGCGCGCCGATCTACTTACCCTCTTTGAATTCTGAATTTCATGTTCTTAACCCATTGTGCTTTTGGGATTTTGACTTTGAGGTTTGACCGAATTCTTCCACGTTTTTCTGGAAATTTGGGAGTCAAATATTGAGGGTTGGCGTAGTTGTAAAAACAAACCAGTTTTTTATATTGCTAATCATGGCTAAAAGTAAAAGTTTTTCCTTTTTAGCTATTTTAATGTTTATATTAGGTTAATTAGCTCCTTTCTTTCATCAGAATTTTTCATAAAATATATGAATTTATTTAAAGTAAATTAAGATAATAAAGTATGAAAATGTGATAGCATTAAGCACCAATAGATTGTTATTACTGATTACAATAGATTATAACAACACTTGTAGATGTAATTTAAGTGCCGATGAAGCATAAAAATAATAATAAAAATATTATTATTATTATTAAAAGTAAATTTTGGATTATCAAAAATGCCAGCGTCTACTTTTTTGACGTTGACGATTATCGAAATTAAGAAAGAGAGTATGAAATGATATTATTCTTTAGATGAAAGTATAATATTAGTCTCTACAATAATACAATATGTGAATGCAGATTTACGTAGAATACACCTTTTGGTTGGTAGTAGGTAATATTATATTATGTTCCCATTAATTTTCAAAAGTCTTTTTCGGTCATTCACATTATATTATTATGTATATAAACATTAGACGCAGCAACTCTACATTGATCTGGAAGCTTTGACGAAGAAAACTCGGGACTTCTAAACGAATTGAAAGACTAAGTCTATATTTCTCAGTTTTTTTCCGAAAAAAAGATTACTAGTTGTGTTAGTTACTGTCAGCCACCTGTTGAGTGTTAACATTTTGATTTAAAACACTTTCTTAGAGCGCACCGACCACCGAGCACTTATGGGATGCGCTATCCTCTTTCTGTAGAATCATAGCATTGCGTTCTTCAGCCGTGACAATAGAGTCCCACTTCAGACATCTTTAAATCATCAATTTATATTTCATTGTCATATTATAAGTGTAATTTAAACAACTTAATTTTATTCAAAAAATAAAACCTTCCAAATTTATAGATTACACTTTTCAATATTTGAAATTCTATTGATTTTACGATCCATACATAGATTTTGTAAAATGCTTGAATTTCACATTTCATCAACTCAAATGACATGTTACTCATCCCGTTTGTTGTTTTGGAAGAACTAAATCATTTTTACTCAAATTAAATTTTCTAAAGATGAATAATAGGAAAATTTTTCCTTGTGGTTGGCAATGGATTGAGAAAATTTTCCATCCTTTTTCTCGTTTTATATATTTATAATTAAATCTCTTGAATTAATTAGCATTATATCTATGTGATTGACTGGTAAAATGTAGTTCTAATAAATTTCAGTATAACTATTGAAATTGTATGGGTATTAATTTAATTACATTTAGCATAAAGTAACTAGTAATTTTTTCAAAAAAAAAAAAAAAAAAAAAATTGTACTGCGGTATTGAAATATTAATACATTTAGCATAAAAGTAACTAGTATAAACAAATTCTATCTAAAAAATAAAAAACAAAAAAACAATACTCATAAACTTCTTTTGGGTTTAGATTTTTCAGAGCAGTGGCCCACTATTCTGCAGTCTGAAGGGATAATTCTTCTTCTAATTCCAGTCCTGTCATTAAACCAAGCCTAATGTTGGAATTTCAGTCACCCGATCCCACAACTAATTAAAAGAGACAAACGACAAAAAGATCGTTTACCTAACTGCAAAATGCAACTACTAATAAAATAACTAACTCAAAAAACGATGCCGGTTAAATATGGAAGACCTCTCCGTTACTGGCCGTGTAACTTGAAAAAAAAAAAAAAAAAAAAAAACTCATATAACTTCTTTTGGGTTTAGATTTTTTCAACAGTGGCCACATATTCTGCAGTCTGAAGGTATGTCTTCTTCTAATTCCAGTCTTTCTATACCAAGCCTAATGTTGGAATTTTCAGTCACCGATCTCCCACAACTAATTAAAAGAGCAAACGACAAGTCGTTACTAACTGCAATGAACTACTAATAAAATAAAAGCTACTCAAAACGATGCCGTTAAATAGGAAGACCTCTCCGTTACTCCGTGTACTTGGTCTCTGTTAATAGTACATCATCTTGGTTTTCTGTTTATTGGTGAAAACATAAATTATGGTGGTTTTACCCTTTAATTTAAAATAATTAAAAATGAGTTGAGACTTTGTTAAAAAAAAAAAAAATTCCAATATTCATAAACGTAGCAATTATAAAATAACTAAACTTTCAATCATTAATTTTAAGTTGTAATAAAATTTATCATGTGCATGGCTGCAACCAAAAACAAGAAATGGTGGATAGGTTAAAAGGGAAAATCATTTCATAAGCAAACAACAAGCTATTTGAACAGGTTTATTTTATTTAACACAAAATGAAATATTCTTTTGATGTCAATCTGCGTATTTCTTCTCCAAGAAAATAGGTTTAGGAGTTTAAATTTTTTAACTTAGATGTGCATTCAACTATTAATCAGTCCAGCAATATAAATCTATCAAAAATTAATCATTCTGCTTATTAATAAAACAAGGTGTTAAATTAGGGTTACAAGTGAATAAGTTGGATTTCCGAGGAACGCGGATCAGTGAGAGGGAGTATTTATAGAACCAGGTGTCTATTTTGCAAGCAAAGAAGATTCTGTGCAGAAAGACCTGATAGTTATGACACGTAGGCCTGAACATAATTAAATGTTCTAGATTTTGAAAACTCCAAGATATTGTCCAGTGTCTCTCACAACTTCCAAATGATGGGACTGTCGCCTGATGTGAAAATCAAGAAACCAAAGAAAACTACTAAGAAGGGATAGATTGAATGTCTCAGTGCAAAAGGGCCAAAAGTATGCAAGAACAGCAAGCATGCAAGAAAGATTAAGCAAAGCTGGGAGGCATAAAATGAATTGAAGAAGTAATCCAGACCAGAGACAAATAGATTTGTGCCCCAAGGGATTGACGAAAGGGGAAGAAGATTACCCACCCACCCCCCTTCTTCTCTCTGTCTCGAATGAAATAGGGCACTAGTCGGAAATGGGTCCCACTTGTCATGGAATAGTCCAATTTGGTCATATCGGAGGTACCAACGTCTTGACCAAAAACCCATCTTCCTTATAGAGAGAATAAATACTGAATAGGCGCTTAATCGAGTACAAAAATCACCCTTTAGTTCTGGCTCTATTTCATCTGAAACTTTACCCAAAAAGTCTCTTTCTTTCTCCATAGGGTTACCAAATCTAATTTAATCATATTTCAATTGCTATTAAACCAAAAAGAAGACACCGTTTCTTTTTCTCCTCGTTAATTTTTGGAGACTGTACATGGATCGTCTCCGCCCTAGGCAGAGATTGCAATTCTCTGGCTTTGCAGAGGCTGAGGTATAATTTTCTTTTTCTTTGAGCTTTTTGTTATCCATCTATCGATTCTTTATCTGGGTTTTCCCTATGCTCAAATGTTAAGCGTTTAATTTTGGCTGTAGTTTATTGAATATTTTTTTCTTAACTCTGCATTTTTAATTGCTACTTTGTGTGTGTTCCTTTGATGATGGTTACATAGTAATGCGGTTATATTGTGATTACAATACCAGAAATTTTTTCATTTTGCTACAAAGTTTGAAAGTTTCAGCTTTTTATTTCAGACAGCTGCAAGGGTTTGGAAAAATTAATTGGAAATGTTAGATATTATCTTATATGATGTAAACAATTTTATTGGTGTCTTGATTGAAGCTTCTATTAACAGAAAATTTGGGAATCTGTAATTGTTTCCAACCATGAATTTTTTGCTCATAATGTCAGTTCATTCCTTTGAAAAATCCTTGTTTATTGTGTGGATATGTTAGATTGTTTTTCTCTCCTCCATGGCAACAGATTCAGAAGATGGAGAAATTGATAGAGGAATCAAAGCAGTCAATGGACAAGGAATTTTTTCAAAAAATTGCAAGAAGTTTTAAGTAAGTTGCTTTCAGGTGCATCTTTATTCAATTATGAATAGATCAAATCACTTGGTTAACTTTGATGATCATGGTCCTGAAGTGTCTTGCGATTGAGTAGATATCAAAAATTTTGCAATCCTTCTTTCTTGAAACACTTAATAATAAATAATAATCCTATGCATGATGGGGTAGTATTCTCAAAAGAGAAGACAACAGGTCCCATATATATTCCATGAATTAAAATGTGCATATGTAACTAGTTTGGGCTCTAACTCCCCTTATTTTCACTTGCTATGGACTTGCAGTTACTCTTCTGGCCGTGCTGGGAAACCTATTGTTAAATGGACTGAGGTTTTGCATTCTTTTATACGATTGTTATTGCTGTTATTGCCAATTTAGTCCTGGAAGAGGGTATTTCTCATATGTATCTGTTGTATAACTCTCCTACCATTACATCATGCCCAGGTTCAAAGTTGGTTCCAAAATAGGCAAATCAATTACGCATCCAAGGTGGCTTCTTCAACTGATGCATCAAAAGATGACCATTCTTGCCCAAAAAGTAGCCCTTCAAATGATGCAAAAGAAAGTTCTCAAATGCCTAAAGGTGTTCCCTTTTCTCCATATTTTGACATGATTTTAAGTGCTGCCAAACGTGAAAAACTGCACAAGAATATTAGAGTTTTATTAGATTAACTAGATGCTGGCTAGTTCATCTGATTTAGCATTGATGTATTAACTGCTGAGATATGCTCATTTTCAGTTAGTCTATATTTATTTGTTTTGTATGATCTTAGATAAGTTATTTGTGGTTTCCTACAATGTATGTCTGTACATATGTCCTTTAGTTATTTTTTGGGTGATTGTCCATTAATTTTAATTTTAAAAAGGGACTGTTAATAAAGAAAATATCTGCATCTGGAAATCCAGAAATCGGTGGAAAGAATGAGCAAAATTAAGAAAGATAAAAATTGTTGCATAGATTGTGCAGTGTGGTTGCTGCAATTGTTTAACATGTCACCAGAGTTCACAATGCTCAAAAGTGCTAATGTAAAGTGCAAAGTTTAGTACTTAAGAGTCTTGTGCTGTGTCCTTGGTTTACTCTAATGTGCAGAATGAACTCAAAAGGGTAAGCAATAAGCAATAATGAAAAGATATAATGTTTAATAAAGAAACTTTCTTTTACCTATCCCTTTCATTTCACTCATTCTTAATTATCCTTCTTTGTTCTCATTGACTGCAAGATAATTTACAAATAGTCTTAAATGTTTAGATGCTTATGCTTGCAATGCTACCCAATGCATCTTCCTGCTTTTGCTTCTCATGCAGAAACCAACGATCTTCTAGAGAATGATTTTATATTCTAATAGCTAATAATGTTGGTTCAAAAGCAGGAGAGAAAGTGCCTGATTTATCTGAGTTGGAATTTGAAGCCAGGTCATCAAAAGATGGAGCATGGTGAGCTTCCAGGTCTTGAATTGTTGAATCTGGTCCTTTATTGTTTCAGTATACCTTGTTGGGTATTTACATGTTTTGTAGATGGGAAAACATTAATTTGAAAGACAGTTTGATCTTTAGAGCTTATAGGCATCTCTTTTGAACCATTTCATTTAGGCTAGAATTAGAAAAAACTGAAGAAACTTTTGAATGACTGTACAGTTTGATTTCTAGTACTAAATGGTAAGTGTAGTAAAAATTTAATCAATATCCATGAAGATGGAAATTTTGATACAGTTTGGTTGGCATGATTGTTTTGAGTATCCATTGTATGATTACCTTCATGCTAATGTCTGTGGTGGAAAGGTTGTTTCCTTCTTCAACTGTGTCCAAAGCTAATGTCTAGCTTTCTCTTCTGGCTTTGTAGGTACGATGTTGATATGTTCCTCTGTCACAGATTTCTTCCATCCGGTGAAGCTGTAAGCATTTAGATCAGAATATACTGCCTTATCTGTTTAATTAAAGCTGAATCATTGTAGCGATGTTAAACTGATATGTAAAAGGCCAAAGTTATTGCATCGTTATAGGCATAAAACTAAAACGAAAAAAATGAGTTATGTTTTCGATTGAAGATTATACTTCATTGATCAAGGCCTTGAAACAAAAAAAAAAAAGAATTGAATTCTTAAAATGAGAAAAATGTTTCAAAGCTAATTATCTTTCATTGTTTTCCTAATAAATAGTTTGATGGAATTTTTTCATTTATTAAAGGAAGTTCGGGTTAGATTTGTTGGATTTGGTGCTGAGGAGGATGAATGGGTCAATGTAAAAAATGCTGTGCGAGAACGCTCTGTCCCGCTTGAGCATTCAGAATGCCACAAGGTGCAAGTGGGAGATACTGTATGCTGCTTTCAGGTAATTTTAACTGCATCTTGCAATTTTTCTATATATTTGGCACTATAGCTTATGTTCACTATTGGTATAATTAGGAAAGAAGAGACCAGGCTATATATTACGATGCTCATGTTATAGATATTCAAAGGCGGATGCACGACATAAGAGGCTGTAGGTGTCTCTTTTTGATTAGATATGATCATGACAATACTGAGGCAAGCATAATTCGCAAATTATTGGCACATCTCATCCATTTCTTTATTCTGCTGCTAACACTGGGATTGAATTGCTGAAACTCTCTCTATTCTTTTCTTCTACCAGGAAAGAGTCCGCTTGAGGAGATTATGTTACAGGCCAACATTATAGGTCTATGTTTCAGCTGTGCAATTTTTCCCTCCAAAGCTCGGCCTATTTTTTGTTTTTTTTTTTTCCAAATTATTATTAGTTTTATTCTAGGTTGGATTGGGACATGGATTTGCATTGTGACGAGGCTTTTGAAGGCTATAGGCATAGTAGCTGAGGTTAATTTACTCGCTCTGTTCAACCTGTGCCAATGTTCACTGTTGATATGTTGACTCACACTCGCTGGTCGAGTTTTGAAAATGCCATTTCTGTTATTATTGTTTGAAAATCTCGTGAAATTCAAGATGTTTCAAGATATAAATTTCAGAATTACTGAAATTGAATGGATTCATGCCAAGTGGTTAGCTATTTTTCTGAAAGTAAGAAAATGGGGTTTCTGAAACACATGGAAAATGGTTTTTATTTTCTTTTTTGTTTTTTCACCTGTTAATATGTCACAAATTTTCTTTAATTTATTTTCTAATTGAATCAATCAACATTTTAAAAGAGTTTCTCTAACTAAATGCTGAATATACCTTTCATGGTATCTAAAAAAATACTCCAAAACATCGAATCTTTGGCCTAATAAATCATAGAAATATTTTATCTATCCAAACTTTATGCTTTACTAATAATAAAAATAATAAAATTGAATTGAAAAATTAAATGATTTGAATAATCACAGGATTTTAAAAAACTAATGGAAAAATAAAAACAGCAAAATTGAAATAGGATCACTAGCTACAAACAGCTTGCTGGTAGCCCATGAGCTGTAGTACGACTCGATCAGGTAACCTCTCTACTTTGACACCCGCGAAAACCAACTATATAAACAAACAAGTTCAAATATTTAGCATGTCTATTCTACTAGAGTGCATCTGTAGCGGCCATGGCGAGAATGGAGAAAGATTTGTACGTTCATACTTGGACTCTTCTTCTTCGTTTGGATCTCAAAAATTACGAATTCAAACCCCTCTTCGGCTATACCTCCATTCCCACCATCACCTACTGTTGCCGTGAGATATTCAGATTCTAATCGTTCTTACTATCCTTATCCATTGGGCGTTGTCAAATCCGGATCCAAGATATATATGATTGGCGGGGAGTATCTAATTTTTGGCCATCCATTCTCAAGGAAAGTCTATAAATTCGATCTAAGTAAAAATTCCTTGACAGAATCTAAAACCACCTTGAAATCTATCAAAACGAGACTTATAGTGGAAGCAATTGAAGGCAAGATTTATGCTATCTACAGAAAATCACTTGAAGGAAACGATATGCCTCTGCCTGCCAGATTTGACACTTTCGAGGTTTTGGATCCCTCATCTGTCGATCCCAGTTGGGAGGTACTACCCCAACCCCCTTTCTATTACACTCTTAGTCAAGATGTAAATGATAATATTGTGTCAGAGCATTTTGTCCTCAGCCATAAGCTGTGTGTTCAGACTCGGTCACGTACGCTCTTCTACTTTGACACCCGCGAAAAACACTGGTTTTTGGACACAAACATGTTCAAGTATTGGGATGGGCCTGTGCTGGATGATCATTTTCCTGGTAGGGGAAGGTTGGTATCGGGAGATGTTATCGTTGCTCTTAACCCCGATAGGGATTCCGATTGTGGTCTGGGTGGGAAGGTACGGTTGCATGGATATCTCTACCCGGCGGATGGTTGTCTCTTGAAATGCCAAAACCTTGGCGATGTATTCTCTGGCATTACTAAAAGGGGCCTATATGTAAGGGATAGTCTTATTATTGATATGGAGGATAGCAGAATCTGTGCTCTAGCGACAGGCTTTATAAAAGACGAGAAAATGCTCGTCATATCTATTTGTAGTGTCAGAAAATTGCCCGAGCCTGATGACATCCAAGCCAAAGCCGCAAATATGCCGCCTTCTTCTGCTTCTGCTCCTGCTTCTGGATATACAGGCGAGTTCCTCTCACTTCAGATCGAGAAGCAATACATCTTCAACTTGGCTAATACTCCAAATCTGTCTCTTATTGGGGCATTCTTCGCGTAGCTTATTACATTTTGGCATTTTGATCTTCATAGCTAAGTCACTCTTGTCTGCTTAGCAGTACATCTTCAACCTATATTATAAATTCTGTTATGTATTTCTTGACTTTTTTTCAATTATGTTAAGTAGTTCTTGGCTTTTATGGATTTATTTTCTGTTATATTATGTATTAGTGGTTAGATTGTGACTGTAAGGTGTATAATTTAGGTTGCTTGCTTGTGCATTAATTAGTTGTCGGAACTCAAAATTACCTGCCTTTCCCATCCTAACCTAGCAAATTCGCTTCTTTCGTCGCAACTCGCATCCTATTTCAATTTATTCCAAAATTAAACTTCCTTAGCTTTCAATGATTACTAAATACATGGTAGTGATTTGATGTTTAAAAGCAGCTCCTCCTGCAACACTCATCAGTGCCTTGTTTATTTCTTTAAACATTAATTTCATGAGAGATGATTTTCGTTATTTTCTTTCATTTTAACAAGAAGAGATTCTGGTTCAAGGAGGAAAAGAGTTGCTAGATTGAAGCTGCCTTGGGGAGACACAGCCAAAAATAGATAGAAGCTCAATATGCTGGGTGATAAGCCAAGTTATATAAATGTTCTTTTCAGTTTGAAGATTTTGCAAATCACAATGCATTCAAGCTACTGGCAAAATACAGATCAAGTCATCTAGTTTTCGATGATGATATACAGGTAAAAAATATCTTAAGCACTATTTGTTTGATTAGGAATCTGTCTTGTGTCAAATGGAAGTTACTCTTATTGCGAATTTATCTCATGTATTACAGGGCACAGCATCTGTGGTGCTATCCGGACTTCTCGCAGCTTTGAAGTTAGTTGGCAGAACTTTGGCTAACCATAAATTCTTATTCTTTGGTGCTGGAGAGGCCGGAACTGGTGTAGCTGAGCTTATAGCTGTTGATTTCAAAACAGATGATAGCTCCACTTGAAGAGGCTCGCAAGAAGCTTTGGCTTGTGGACTCAAAGGGACTGATCGTTAGCTCATGTAAAAAATCGCTTCAACACTTCAAGAAGCCTTGGGTTCATGAGCATGAACCTGTAGAGGGACTTTTGGGTGCTGTTAAGGCAATCAAGGCGACAGTCTTGATTGGAACATCCGGAGATGGAAAAACATTCACAAAGGAGGTGGTCGAGGCCATGGTATCCTCCAATGAGAAACCTGTGATTCTTGCTCTCCAATCCTACTTCACAATCTGAGTGTACAGCTGAAGAAGCTTATACGTGGAGTGAGGGCCGTGCTAGCTATGGCAGCACAGGTTGAATAGAATGGGAAAGCTTTTATCAAGGTCAGAACCAAGAAGAACAGGTTGCAGTGAGTTGGAGTCTGCTTAAGAGTGAGTGTTAGCGTTTGAAATTAAATGAACACTATATCTGAAACAAATGGAAGTTGGTCTCCGTTTTCGTTTATATATTATCTTTTTTTTTTTTTTTATCAGTTGGCCTCGAAACTGATAAAAACAGATCCCTGGCAGGCCTCTCCCAAGATGGTAAAAACAGGGAGACCATGTCAATAGAATTTACTTTATAGTTAAACAAAGTACTTGTATAGGTAATGCTGGTGATTATAAGCTCTGCAAGAAACAGGGAGACCATGTCAATAGAATTTACTTTATAGTTAAACAAAGTACTTGTATAGGTAATGCTGGTGATTATAAGCTCTGCAAGAAACAGGGAGACCATGTCAATAAACAGGGAGACCATGTCAATAGAATTTACTTTATAGTTAAACAAAGTACTTGTATAGGTAATGCTGGTGATTATAAGCTCTGCAAGAAACAGGGAGACCATGTCAATAGAATTTACTTTATAGTTAAACAAAGTACTTGTATAGGTAATGCTGGTGATTATAAGCTCTGCAAGAAACAGGGAGACCATGTCAATAGAATTTACTTTATAGTTAAACAAAGTACTTGTATAGGTAATGCTGGTGATTATAAGCTCTGCAAGAAACAGGGAGACCATGTCAATAGAATTTACTTTATAGTTAAACAAAGTACTTGTATAGGTAATGCTGGTGATTATAAGCTCTGCAAGAAACAGGGAGACCATGTCAATAGAATTTACTTTATAGTTAAACAAAGTACTTGTATAGGTAATGCTGGTGATTATAAGCTCTGCAAGAAACAGGGAGACCATGTCAATAGAATTTACTTTATAGTTAAACAAAGTACTTGTATAGGTAATGCTGGTGATTATAAGCTCTGCAAGAAACAGGGAGACCATGTCAATAGAATTTACTTTATAGTTAAACAAAGTACTTGTATAGGTAATGCTGGTGATTATAAGCTCTGCAAGCGATAAAGAAACCACAAACATACAACCTGTCTAGCATTCTGTCGGATACAGCATGGGTAATGCATAAAACAGTAGCCTGAGCAACCCAATAAAAGTAAAAGATTGTTATGTGAGCTAGACAGGGAAGAAACATTTCATCACTGGATTGATCATACTGGTTCTTGCAAGGACTCCCTCCAGATATGCATTTATGGAACTAAAAGACGAACAAAGTATTTCTTCAATCACTACAATGTATGAGAGCAAATTTCAATCACAAACAAATACATAAACAGGTTTCTGTAGCAGAAATGCAAGAATTGAGAGCATACGGTAGGACATGCATTTCTAGTGATGTAAAACTGGCACCCATGACAACAAGTCTGGGAGGAAATTGAGATTGTTTGAACATTAGCACTAGACTATGAAAAGTTGAGGGTATTGAAATTGCAAGAAAGCAATAGTAGGACCTAACTAGGATAACACAGAAAGTAGTGGAATAAGATCTAGTGAAAAAAAAAATCTTAAGTCAGTAGGAAAGAAAAGTTTTAACAAAAAAAAAAAAAAATCAGAGGGTAAACAATTATTTTTAAAAGGTATTATTAACTATTAGAAGGGGGGGAGTACAAATGAGGTGTTTAGGGATAATTAGTCAATACTTATCCTTTCTTTCCCAACTCATTAAGCATCCCAAGTATAACCCCTTCTTCTTCCTTTCCCATTTCCTCTTATCCATCAATCGAAAGAAAGAGTATATCTTTTCTTCTCAAAAAAAGGAAAAACAAAAGAAAGAGTGTATCTTTTTGAATTGTGAAGGAAAAACATACATATAGATGACCCTAAACAGTTTGGCATCAAAATTCAGTATAATTGACAATAAAAAAGAAAAAGAAAAATCCAAAATGTGTTTGATTTTGCTTTATATAAAAATCACAAAGCTTCTTTAGTGCAATCATTTCTCGAACACACATGAAAAAGCATGCTACAGATGCTACTAGTCTACATACTTGCACCCTCAGCAACCAAAGGAACCTGAAGTTATTTCACAATTATGCCCCAAATCTTATTTTCCTCAAACCACAGAACAACATAGATACGGTTGTGCAGTACTTCAACAGAAAAATAAAAAAATAAAAAACAAAATTGCAAAAATTCAATGGTATAATTAGAAGAACCAAGTGCCTATAAATCAGCTTCTATAAACATTCTCACCATTGTACTAGAAAGCATAATGGTCTCTGTTACATCACCATCTGACCATCTGTCCTTCTAGCACTTGATATTGCCACATAATGAAAAGCACCACTGATTGCATTTAAGAAGAAAAATCTGGCAGGAAAACGCCTCGAATAAACTCAAGAAAACAAAATGACTCATGTTTCATATTCCTCTGTTTTCCTAAGAACTGTCTAAATTTCTTTTTTAACTGATTATAAAGATTGACTTACTAAATTAGTAGCAACTTCACCACATGTAAATCAATTCGAAGTGATTACCTCTGCATCAGATCCAAAACCTGAATGCGTCAATTCTTTTAATTCAGTTTGTGAACTCCACGAGCAAAAGACGTACGCATGCATACAACAGGTTCGGCAGTGACATACTTTACCAGTTAAATGCCAAAGAAACCCAGGCTCTAAACTTTTGATCCAAATGATTGTGAAGCGGTGCATATAATTAACCTATTAACCCATCACACTCCCAAGCTGCAATTGAAAATGTGAAACTAGAAAGAGAACCATTAGAATATACAATTGAAACTTCCAAAGATGAAGGACTCACCAATTAAAAGACAGGAAGGTTCTCTTGGCATCAAAAGTTCTTGGAGCAAAGAGGTCTTGCCAAACAATGTTTCCACCTTCAAGATCTTGACCACAAAATATTAATAATTTAACCAGTGATCCTCTGTCACACACCAACTCCTAATTTGCCCGCATTAACAAGCTATATGAAAACAACAGAAGTAGACAAGACAACTGCTTAAAAATTCATAGGGATACAATGACCACTTAAAAAGTGATTAAAAAAGGATCAATTAGAATCTCACAATTGTAAACATATTTATTATGCAACCAGCAGATAGTCAGCTCCCCCTTAAGGCTTTAAAAAACCATGATATACCATCAATAAGTCATTGTACATAGCCCAAAAATCAAGAGGTCTACTGACAAGAAAAACTAATTCTCTGAAAACAGGATGGTTTTTGGCTTTGCATTATTGCAAAACCAAAATGACCAAGACCAGTCTGGAAATGTTAGCATGTAAACAGCTACCCTCAAAGGGAAACAATTTCACCACAAATAGGAAATAGGATAAGAAAAGAGATGGTAGAGTGCATTTTACTGTCACTAAAAAATAACTGCAGTATAATACACTCATACTTATAGAATAAACAGCACATACACTAAATGGATGTTACATATCACAATTCATAATAATTTAAATTATAGCATAAAATAACAATATAATAACGGGAGAATTACAAACTTTTACTTCAAAGTATACAAAATAAGTACATCCTCAGTCATTTAGGTCAAATTCAGACATCTCATGAGTACATGGATGAAAGATTTTACGTTCCTTAAGTCCAAAAAAGCAAGGGGGAAGGAAAAGATAAGTACAGACTCAATGACTGAGAATCCCTACAGCCCATCCCAAAGTTATGGTAGAACAATCTTGAGAGTAGCCACTAATAATGAAAATATGACCTGTGCACACACCTTCAAAAGTGACCACTGTTCATAACTATACAAGGTTCTTTTGCAAACAGGTAAATCAATCCATCCTGATGGACAAAGGATATTGGCTCATATGGATTTCAATGCAATTGAAAAACAGTGCACAGGTATTGTAATAGGTGCTATGTATTGGCGGCGATAAAGAAGAATTTTGCATACATAGACTTCCATTTTAGCTTAAGCAGGGGCTTGCTTCCCAAATAAGAGCCATCAATGGTGAGAACTGCCTTCTTGGCAGTGCATGGGCAAAGTCATGAGAACATCGTGGCATCCCAACAAAACTTTAGCTGTTCATGAGACAGTTCGACCATAGCAAACAGATGCAATATAAAGATTCTTAGCCCATTTCTCCTGGGGAAAAGAAGAAAATGAAAATTTTGCTATTTGTTTTCATAAAAAGGAAATGTGGATACAAAAGGCACAAATTGAAAAAAAAAAAAAAGAAATAAACAACTGAAAAACAAACCTTGACATGTGTACTAGGAAAAGCAGAAGTTCGAAGT